>JAKVIS010002897.1:0-19980 GCA_033119425.1 Bufotes viridis | reverse complement strand
CAAGCAGAACCAATGCTAATGCCTTGGAGTGTATGATAGCTTGTTCTACTTCCCTATGGGAATTTAAAAAAAGTGTTACTAAATAAAATAAAAGTTAATATATATATATATATATATATATATATATATTCAAATCACCCCCTTTACCAAAATGTAAATAAAAATACGTAAACTATAAAAAAATACACATCATGGGCATCTTGCCTGCGGAAATGCCCATACTGTTAAAAGATAAAAATATTTATCCCATACGGCAACTGGCAAAAAAAGTCAAAATGGCCGATTCTACATTTTTTGGTCCCTTCACCTCACAAAAATTGAATAATTAATATCAATGAAAAGTACAGATTGCCCCCAAAAATGAGCCCTCACACAGCTCTGTACATATAACTACAAAAAGTTGTAAGAGTCACAATATGGTGACAAAAAGAAAAAATAATTTCAGTATTAAAATGCTAGAAAAACTATACATATGTGGCATCGCCATAATCCCCCTGACCTGGACGATGAAAGTAATAAGTCAGTTTTACCTCAAAGGAACGCCATAAAACAAAACCCATAAAACTGGTTAATTTGTTTTCCAATTTCACCCCATTTGGAATTTTTCAGCTCCCCACTAAATAAAAATGTTATGGCCCCAGAAAGGCAGGGAGTGAAAAATGAAAAACATCAAGGGCTGAAAGAGTAAAAATAAAAATAAAAATTTCCAATTCCTTCCCATTAATAACTGTTTCCCAGCTTCTCAATTCATTGTATGAAATATTAAATGGTGCCATGCACGGAGTATAAAATGATAAAGCAACAGAAAAAAAAAGAAGAATGCCTTTACATGGGTGATTGCAGCTGTCATTTCTGCGTTGTGCTGACAAGAAACTCTTGTTTTTCATATGATTTGCCATCAAGCTGTAAAGAAGACGGTCTACTAAGTGCTGATATGAAACCTGACATCCACAGAAGCCGTCAGTGGCCTCAACTAACATTTATCTACGTTGACGTTTACCACAATCTGTGACAGTCACTCTTCTTACAGTGTAATGTGCAGTGGATCCTATTCTTGCTCAAACCTTTAAGAATCAGACATCTATTTATATGGAAGTTGTAAAAGTTATAAACAAATGTATATATTTTAAAGGTGTTGTCCATTTTCAGAAGAAAACTGGAAACCCTTGTGATCAGCCTGCAAAGAACTGAAAAGTACTTAACTGGCAGATCCCACACCGCTGCCACTGTTCTCCTGGACAGGCTTTATTTACCCAATTGCAGTGGTGATGTCACATCAACAACACGTGACCACTGCAGCCCATCGCTGGTCTCTAAAGTGCACCACTGAGACCAGTGATTGTCTGCAATGGTCACATGTTGTTGATGTGATGTCACGTCTGCAGCGGGGTAAATAGGGCCTGGCCAGGACACCTAGAACAGTGGCACAAGATCTGCCAGGTATGTAATTATCAGTTCTTTATTCCAGGATTATCCCAAAGGCTTTTTTGGCACAAAGCCAGACAACCCCTCTAATGTTTTTTGACAGAGAATATTATATAGAAAATAATATCCCTATGATAAAGGGATAAACACAGTGTGTTAACAGCCAAACCTACCAATACCGGCGTGTTCAGCTGACAGTCTAATGTGTGTGGTGAGCTCATGACTCCCCGGTAGAGAAGGTTGGGGCGAAGTAAATATTTTTGCCTAATCCTTTTGTTCTCCTAGGACAGGGATGGACAAACTGCGGCTCTCCAGCTGTTGTAAAACTACAATTCCCACTATGCCCTGCAGTCTGCATGCTGGGAGTTGTAGTTTTGCAACAACTGAGAGCTGCAGTTGCCATCACTGTCTAGGAGATAAGCTACAGCTAGAAGTGTCTGGCAGCTGCTTTCTCATCTCACCACTGAAGATACATACATGTTTGGCTGAACACTTTTGAATGTGTATGGCAAATGTTAAAGGGAGTATTCCCATCACATACAATGGGGGCATATCGCTAGGATATGCCCCCATTGTCTGATAGGACCCGCACCTACAAGGAGAACGGAGCGGGGAGAGCTGTGGCTGGAGGACCCCGGATTTCCAGGGGTCCGTCCACCACCAAGCACTGCTCCCATAGAAGTGAATGGGAGCGCACCGCGCACGTGTGGCCCCTGCTCACATTAATTTCTATGGGGCAGACGGAAATAGCCGAGCCAGCGTTTGGCTATTTTCTGCGGTCCCATAGAAATGAATTGAGGGCGGCTGCACATGCGCAGTGCGCCCTCCGTTCATTTCTCTCTCTGTTCTCGCTGTTGGTGCGAGTCCCAGAGGTAGGACCCGCACCTATCAGACATTGGGGCATATCCAATCAATATGCCCCATTGTCTGAGATGGCAAAACCCCTTTAAAGAGGCTCTGTCACCAGGATCAACCCTATTAAACTAGACATACTGCCTGGGCTCATCATGCTGATTAAAACTGTACCTTTCTTTTGTCTGTATGATAAATAGCTGCAGAGAAATCAGCGTTTTTATTCATATGCAAATAAGCAATTTGAGCACCAAGAGGTGGGACTGAATCATCTTAGCACCGCTTTGTAACACCCCCGTGTGCTCTGCACACTCCCACCTCCACTTGATTGACAGCGGTAGACATGCTGAGGGCAGAGCAGGGGTGCACCACCAATGAGGCCAGGTAAGGCGATCGCCTCAGGCTGCACCAGGTAGGGACAAAGGGATGGGGGGGCAGCCGGAAGGGCTATGGGCTGAAGGAAAGGGTTTAGGTTAAGAAATTGGCATTGGGGAGGGGGCTGTTTCAGTTTTACGCCTCATTCAGCAGAAAGGCTTGATGCACCCCTGGGCAGAGCTGCGTCCTAGAGCTGAGTGCTAGCATGTAAATATTATATATACACTATAGCTTCACTACAGTTAGCTTATAAGTATAGAAAATCCATACATTTCTATGTGGTAATGCTATAGCTTGGAGGTTAAGCTATTGGTTTTGCATGTAGAGAACCCTGGTTTGCATCTTAGGAGAGACTTTGAAGTTTTTTTCTTCCACATTTATCCCATAAGAAAAGTCTATGGGCCAGATTTATCATTAGCTAAAGTCACTTTAATAAAGTGAAAAAGTCACAAAAATGCGCATCGGTAAAGTTGCAAATTTTTTTGCGACTTTCAAGCTCTGCACTAAGCTCTCCAGTTTTGTGAAAGTGGGCGTGTTGTCTTATGTAAATGAACCTCTAGAAAGATTTACTATTGCGACCATTTAAAAGTTGCACAAAAATGCGTAATTTCACTCCAGGGGGACCATGCTTATCTTATGCAACTGTTTTTTTTTTAGAAAACATGCAACTTTTTTGTAAGACGTGCGACTTTTGTAAAAGTCAGCTTACTGAAGGATAAATTGTTACCATAAAACCACATTTATCACAGTATTAAAGGGCCATTAATAAATCTGACTATCCTAAAGTGACTTTGGGCATATGTAAAAGTGGAGCAAGATGTAAGTGTAATGATAAATCTGGCCCTATGCCCTTATCATATTGAGAATGTTTTTTTAGAAAATTAATAAATATTATTGGTTTCTTTATAATCATATATTGTGTCTGTCAATAAACAGGTAATAAGTTTTAGAAAAAAAAAAAGAAAAAACACTATTCTCAATATAGTAAGGCCTTATTATTATTATTAGATTATACTGTATATTATTTATTATAGTATAGCCTTTTAATATAGCTTCAAGTAAAAAATAAAAAATAATAATAGAAAGAAAACATATGTCTCTCCTGGTAGTTAAAACGGGGATGTCTACATACAGGGTAGATCACTATAGATCACTATACCACCAACCTATAGCATTACCACATAGAGATGCATGATTTTTCTTTGCTTACAGGCTCACATATTACTGGTGTCTATAATCATATATTGAGCCTGTGAATAAAGCAGTAATATGTAGATTAGCATTCTGAGCAGATCTCAGTGTGGTGAACCTATAGTACAGAGTGTGTATAATATACATATATACAGTAGATATGTATAAGCCAGGACACAGCTCTGCCCTTAGCTTGATGTCTAGCCCTGTCAATCAAGGGGAGGGGGGAGTGCAGAGCACAGGGGGTGTTACATAGCAATGCTCAGATGATTCAGCACCGCCTCCTAGTGCTCCAATTGCTCATTTGCATATGAATAAAATCACAGATTTCTCTATAGCTGTTTAACATACAGACAAAAGAAAGGTATAGGTTTATTAATAACTACAATTTTGCATTTACCCATACTGTAAATGAATATGAAATTAGATTTTTAGACCTAAAATTACAGGGTATACCAAATCAGGAGATCATTATAGCTACATATAGAAAACCCATCTCAGGTAATACAATTCTTCATGCAGGTACATTCCATCCAAAACATACTTTGAAAGCTATTCCCACTGGTGAATTAATCAGAGCCAAACGTAATTGCAGCACAGAAAAAACCTACCAATGTGAACAGAAAGCTATACACAATAGATTGTCAGCCGGGGTTACCTTAATTGGATGCTAAAACAAGCCACTGCCCGTGTTTTGGGCGGATCTGTTGTGGATCTGCAAAACGGATCCGTTACAATAATACAACCGCATGCATCCGTCATGAACGGATCCTTTTGTATTATCTGTAACATAGCCAAGACGGATCCATTGAAATTCAACGGGAGACGGATCCATTTTCTATTGTGCCAGATTGTGTCAGAGAAAATGGATCTGTCCCCATTGACTTACATTGTGTGCCAGGATCCGTTTGGCTCAGTTTCGTCAAGCGGACAGCAAAATGCTAGAGGCAGCGTTTTGGTGTTCGCCTCAGGAGCAGAATGGAGACTGATCGGAGGCAAACTGATGGATTCTGAGCGGATCCTTTCCATTCAGAATGCATTAGGGCAAAAACAGATCTCACAAATTGAAAGCCAAAGCGTAAGTGTGAAAGTAGCCTTAACAAGTTAACACAACATGAGCTTTTAACAAAAGAACATAATGAAAACAGGAACAAAAATAAAAGCAAGTTTACACCAACACTTACTTTACAATATAATCCTATTTTTTGTCAAGTACGCTCTTTAATTTACAAATATATACCAATACTTTATGAAGATGAAAAATTACACCACATGTTATCAGAAGTATTTACAGTGTCTTACAAGAAAACTCAAACAATAGGCCAAAAATTGCACCTAGCGATTTAAAAACAAATTATTCCAAATCTCTCACATGGCTATCCAATTTAGGATTTTATCCCTGTGGGAATCATCCCTGCAAAATCTGCTATTATGTTCACTCGTTCACTCAACAAAAGATTTCCACACACCCAAAAGAAATAAAATACAAAACAAAAAGCTACATAAATTGCAACACAGAAGGCATCATATATATCACCAACAAAAATAAAAATCGTAAAACATCTCTGGTGCATTTAAACACGTTTTGGAACAACATAAGGCCTCATGCACACGGCCGTTGGTGTTTTGGGGACCGCAAACCGCGGATCCGCAAAACACGGAAGCTGCTTCGCGTTCCGTTCCGCAATTTTCTTACAGATCCATGATGAGAGCAGAGTTACTAAATTCTTATGTTGGCCTGCCACCTGCTGGCCAAAATAAGAATTGCAGCTTCAATACACTGGGTCTCTTCAGAGAGCCCAGTGTATTGTAACCACTACCGCAAGCTTCGTTTTTTTTTTAGCTTTTTGATGCAGTGATCACACTTGAGATTACTACCAGTCACGTTCATTAGCTGCGGGTCTCTGCTGTTTGAAACAGTGGAGACCTGCCGCCCACTGCACCTGCTGCATGTGCGAGCGGGTGCCATGTTTACCTATCACTCCAGCGCAGTACATGGCTCTGTTAGCGAAAGGGTTAAGACTTTAAGGAGGACCTGTGACCACAAAATGTAGTGCCATTGCAGGCAGCATCTTAAGAAGCAGGAGGAACTGAGTAGATTCATATATAGTGTTGTGGGAAAAGATCAGTAAAATTGCTGCCCGCGATTGCACTGTATTACATGGTGATAGATCCTCTTTAAGGAGACAGCACAGGAAGTGTTAAAATAGGATTTTAGTACAGCAGATGCGTACCTCGAACGTTAACTTCAAGTACTGGTAACCTAGTAATGAAGTAAACTAATATTACAGTTTTTGACATGTTTTATGGATTTTAAGTGGTTGTTACAGTTCCAGTTTTTGGGAGCAAACCAGGGAAACAGTTAAAATAATAAAACAACTGAAACTCACCTTCTGGAGCCCTCTCAAATATAGTGCCTCCACTCTTTCTTCTCTCCTGGGCTACAGCCATGAAGTAATGCTATGTCTGCAGTGGTGAAATCCCATATATATCGCTTTAGTTGATCAGTAGACGGGATGTCAAGAAAAGGTGACCTTGGATCAAGCGGGGATCTGGAAAGTGAATTTAAAGGGAATCTGTCAACTCCGAACACCTAACAAACTAGAGTAAGCGGTGTATAGGGTGCCCCACAAAGCAGCAGTAAAATACATTGAGAGGACTCCTGTGCTCATGCACATAATGGAGAGGACTCAAAGAGGAGACCTGTCAATGCATTTTACTGCTGGTTTGTGAGAGCACAGGGTCGGATTGTAAGTGAGTATGAAGATAAAAATTACACAACTGGACCTAGCGTCACTTACACTATACACAGCTTACTCTAGTTTAGGTGGTGTTTCGGGGCCAAAACATCCCCTTTAAGTTTTTTTATTATTATTTAAACTGCCTACCTGAATTTTTCCCTAAAAACCTGGAACTCAGACAAGGGACTTGTATATAACATTTGTGGCAATTCACTTCTAATTAGTCGGAAAGCATTATTTTCAGGGCATTAATTTTAAAAGGTAAAAAAATCTTTCCAGCATAAAGAGGTTTTAATGTGAGGACATTTATGATAAAGTTGTTGTTAGTCACACAAGCAGCATGAGGATGGACGCCTGGATAATATCATCTCCATCCATACACCACACAGACATGACTATCTCCTTTGTCACCTTCCTCCTCCATGTAAACAAAGAGCTCTATTGTCTGTTTTTGTTGGCAGTTCATGAGAGAAGAACCTTAGATGGTATGTCGAGAACGAACATGTGAGAATGTCTAAAAATAATAAGGAGCAGAAGACCGCAATGATCTATTTAGATTGATCGATAGCTTTACAGAAGCATATGAAACACAAACCATTCGTGTTACTGTTAATGGCAGAGGTTTCTAAAGCACTAGTAGAATATTTATTTTCTTTAACAATATTATTGGAATTAATGGTTCTGAGTAGATTACATTACCTGTGTGTATGAAGGAATATATAATGCAATCTTCAAGGAGGTTTACTGATTCCGCTGTACATGGTCACCGCACTGACGTGCATAAGCTTTGAAAAAACGATTTACAATTCCGTTTTGGTTCGCTGCAATTCAAAGACCACAGGCATATTGTATGACATATGGTACGCCTCCACATGAGTCTGTACATACAGAGCCACATGATAATGTCAACAAGCTATAACATAACATGGCAGCCATTTTGGACGAACAGTGGAAAGCATAGGGAGTGATTTTATTTTGTTACGAAAACTCACATTATGGTATCCGGGTTTAATACCCAAACCTGGAGAACCATCTGCAGTTAAAGAAGCACTCCAACAAAAAAATGTTATTCTCTGGCCCATTAGAAAGGTACCTGATGTAAACTGTAGTGAAGGTAATCTTTTTATCGGTGCCTGCAGTTGCGAGTAATTCTGTCCCCTTCTGGTCTGTGATCGAGACTGTGCCTCTCCAACTTGTACAATGTCTTATGTGTGGACAGGAAGTCAGTTTCTCTATTCATTCATATAAGAACCTTGATGTCAATCTCATAGGAATGAATGGAAAAACTGTGGGTCTAGAACTTGTATACTAACACTGCTGTCCATCTCAAGTACTAATCTATCTTACAGTGCCTCCCTGGGTAATTTACCTCTTGCAATTTGTCCCTAGTTAAATTACTTTTAACTAACCACAAAATGTCCTCCCATTGATTTATCTGCAATCAACATTTCATCTGACATTCTCTGCTCTGGGTATATTTCCCTTTGCAACAAATGTCCCTGAGTCTTCTTTGTGTAAAATCTAGCTATCTATCCATCCACAGGCAGTAATACTGAATCTTTTCACTCCCAGTATTTTTCTGTATACTGTATACCATCTCCAACATTTTCTCTAATCAAAACTTTCCTCCTCCATAATATTGTGATAAAGACAATGGAGGATGATAAAATATGACACATTCAATAAACCATTTATTTAGGGTGGTTTACAAGAAGGCAAAGCATAAGTATTGATAAAGGAAAAGTGAACTGTGGGATATATGTTTGGGATTGTGTATATATATATATATAGTGGTAATGTGTACAGTGCTGGAAGGCATATATATACCACCCAGATACCTCAGTGGTTTCAGCAAAGTGTAGTTTGCTGAGACAGTTTTGTCTAGATTTTGTTCTGGGCTGGATTATATTTGGACTGGTGGATAGGTTTGCTAGTGGGATCTACCAGTCCACACCCTTCTCAGGTGAGGCCTGCTGTTGTAATCATGGAGGGATAAAACAACCCCCTATGTATAGCCTCATTCACACATCCGTGTCTGTGTTCAAATACGTGAGCAGGTGGTCAGTGGTGCATCTGTGAAGCTGTCCGTAAAGGATCCATGTTGGGTCTGTGTTATCGTTCTTTGCTGTCCGTGTTGCATCCGTGTTTCACTGACACTGAACAGCTGAAAAATAATTTTCAAAGCATCTCTTCTTAATGATCTGTGAAACACGGATGCAACACGGATGGCATCCGTGGTTTTCATGGACCCATAGACTATAATAGACTTGATGGATCCGTGAACACGGATAAAATAGAGCATGCATCCGTGCTAAAAACACTGACCCACGAACACTGATGTCTGAATACAAACATTAAATGAATGGGGACGTGTGCTGTCCGTGGAGAACACGTACAGCACACGTCCGTGAAAACACTGACATGTGAATAAAGGCTTATGACTAAGGCCTCTTGCACACGACCGTATGACTTTTTCAGTATTATGCGGTCAGTTTTAAACGGATCAGTTTTTCCGTTTTTGTTTCCGTTGTGTTTCCGTTCCGTTTTTCGTATGGCATATACAGTAATTCCATAATTTCTGTATGCTTTCCATTTTTTTGCGGACCCATTGACTTAAATGGAGCCACTGAACGTGATTTGCGGACAAGAATAGGACTCGTTCTATATTTAAACGGAAAAACTGAAACGGAAGGCATACGGAGACACTTCAGTATTTTTTGCAGACCCATTGAAGTGAATGGTTCAGTATACTGTCAGTATACTGAACTGAAAAAACTGGTAGTATACGGTACACAAAATACTGTCGTGTGCAAGAGGCCTAAGGCCTAATTCACACGTCTGTAGTGAGTTGCGGATCCGCAACAAAGCTTGCCAGCAGCCCTATAGAGATGCCTACACTTGACTGCAATTGTGGGTAAGAATAGGACATGCTCTATATTATTGCGGAGCTGCCGGCCGGAAGATCGGCGGTGCGCTACGCAAATGCGGATGCGGAAAACACAGTATGTGCTCTCCGCATCCATCACGTCCCCATTCAAAATGAATGGGCCCGCACCCGTTCCGCAGATTTGCGGAACGGGTGCGGACGAACATTGCGGAAGTGTGAATAGGGCCTAAGAGAGAGAAGATTTTGGAAAAGAAGCCTGCAGAGGCTCTGTGTAGTCTCAGCCAGGAGGGCTGAGGGTCCACGAGGCTGTGTAAAGCCTGAGTTTTTGGTGGCCCAGCGACGCCCATGGAAAGGGGGTCACACGGTCAGAGTCGGGAGGACTTATGGACCATAATCCCCCAAAGATACTGGTATGGTCACAGCCTGGAGGCTGCTGGACCGTTTGGCTGAGGAAAGCCGTATCTAATTTCGTGTGTGAACTGCGCTGTATAGGTGAGGTAGAGACGACCTCTGTATTAGTTAGTGCCTAGATGGACAGGCGTTTATTTTGGTTTATGTTTATGCTTGTGCTGGTGATGAAGTGCCAAAATAAAGCACCATTTGGACTTGAACCCCGTTGTCAGAGGAGAAGTCTGTAATTGCAACCCCCTGTGAGAGAGCAATCCCATATTATATATACGATAGATATATATATATACACACTATTTCAAAAAAGAGAAAGAAAAAGAGGTAGGACCGCATATCCACAAGCTCAGCTGCTGATCTTTAACTGCTTCTCAGCAAAATTAATATCGCCTCTCGGCGCAATATTTAATATACTACCCCTATACTGCCTGCTATATAAGAGGTATTAGTGTACATTTTGATCAAAAGGCATAAGCCCACTCACCGCGCCAAGGTTTCCTCTTTGAGTGTGTCCTACTATAAATTTGGCGCAGCACCGCTCGGCGACCGCTGCAGCACTGCACCAGCGAGCGGTGGGGATCCAGCCGCCAAACAGCACCCCGGCTGTCTGGCAATGCCACCATGGCACCAGGTCCGCCAACCCCCAGCGCTGCGGCATAGCAAACAACGGCCGCCACGCAGTACTGCACCATGTGAACAGTTGGTAAAGCTCACCTATCACATGCTCTCAGGAACTAAGTCTGAGAGCTAGTAGAACCCTTTCACTCATATATACTTGCTCCAGCTAATTAAAAACACCTACACCGGATGGGAGGAGTGCTGATACTGGACAGACCTTATATACATATTTCAAAAACAGAAAGAAAAGGAGGTAGGATCGCACATCCACAAGCTCAGCTTCTGATCTTTAACTGCTTCTCAGCAAAATTAATATCGCCTCTCGGCGCAAAATTTACTATACTGCCCCTATACTGCATGCTATATAAGAGGCATTAGTGTACATTTTGATCAAAAGGCATAAGCCCACTCACCCCGCCATATATGTATACAGTATATATGTATATATGTTAAAAGCATTTGATGGCTTAATAAATAAAAATATCTGACAATCTTGTTTTGTGATTTGTGCATGAACTGACCATGATATTCAGCTTACTGTATATCAGGCTGGGTTTTCAGGCTATGATTTTACAAATCAATGTATTCTAATTGCGCACACAGCATGCAAACCCAGCTCTATCACTTTTTGGATTTATATGCAAAGAGATATTCAAATTTATTAAGGAATGAAAAATCTGTTCGTACGGAAAAATAAAGAGAATGCACGCTCATGCTCCCCAAGTGGTGATACTGGAAAACATCATGCAGGTCTCCTACAATAATATGTTTTATCTCAGCTTCTCCTGTGTTTATTAAACATTTTCTGAATTTATTTTTCAACAATACATGTAACAAAGTACAGTACAAACAAAAATAAAAATCCAATTTCTGTTAGAGTTCACTGAAAATTTATAGGCATATTAGATCTTTTCAAACAAGTCAAATAGCACCTATGAATAAGATCACCTCTAAAAACTGACAAGTGGAGCAGGAATATAAAACAGGAAGCTGAAATACATGTAAGACACTCTAGTGGTCAAAATCTCTGCAAGAAGGAGCCATGCCAGAGTCCCCAAATAATGGAGGAGGTACCAGCACACTCTTGCACCCGGGCCTATTCATCATAGCTAAGCTACCAGAAGACTTGGAGAGGAAAACCATGTATAACATAACACTGTATACTCATATGTGTATCATGAATGTATCTTTTTGTTTTAAAATAAACATTAACCCCTTCAGGACCCTGCCATTTTTTCACTATATTAAGCTAAACCAAGGTTCTTATAGCTCTTCATACCTTGTTCATAGGTAGTTCTTTACACTTGGACCTGGCTTTCTACCTTCATGAAAATCCTCTTTTATCTTTATGCTAACGACCCTAAATGGATCATTAGCATAAAGATAAAAGAGGATTTTCATGAAGGTAGAAAGCCGGATCCAAGTGTAAAGAACACCTATGAAAACAAGGTATGAAGAGCTATAAGAACCTATGTTTAACTTAATATTGATTTTCCAGGTGACAGAATCCCTTTAAGGACCCAGCCTTATTTCACCTTAAGGACCAGGCAATTTTTTTCAAATCCGACCAGTGTCACTTTATGTGGTGATAACTTTAAAACGCTTTTTCTTATCCAGGCCATTCTGAGATTGTTTTCTCATCACATATTGTACTTCATGTCAGTGGTAAATTTGAGTCAAAACATTTCATTTTTATTTATTTATTTATTTTTATTAAAATACCAAAATTCGCAATTTTCAAAATTTACATTTCTCTGGTTTAAAACAGATAGTGATACCTCCTAAAATAGTTATTACTTTACATTTCCCATATGTCTACTTCATGTTTAGATCATTTGTAAATGACATTTTCTTTTGTTTAGAAGCAAATCTTGAAATTTTTCAGAAAATTTCCAAAACCCACTTTCTAAGGACCAGTTCAGGTCTGAAGTCACTTTATGGGGCTTACATAATAGAAACCACCCATAAATGGTCCCATTTTAAAATGACACCCCTCAATCTTCTTAACCCTTTAGGTGTTCCACAAAAATCAAAGGAAAATGTAGATGAAATTTCAGAATTTCACTTTTCTGGATGATTTTCCATTTTTATCCATTTTTTCCAGTAACAAAGCAAGGGTTAACAACCAAATTGTTGGTACTATTTTAGGGTACATATGATTTTTGGTTGCTCTATATTATACTTTTTGTAAGGCAAGGTAACAAAAAATAGCTGTTTTGGCACCGTTTTTATTTTTTGTTCTTTACAATGTTCATCTGACAGGTTAGATCATGTGATATTTTTATAGAGCAGGTTGTTACGGATGCGACACTACCAAATATGAATAAAGCATTTTTTTTTAAATGATTTTTTTGTGTCTCCATATTCTGAAAGCCATATTTTTTATTTTTTGGGGGCGACCGTCTTATCTAGGGGCTCATTTTTTTTTGTATGAGATGACGGTTTGATTGGTACTATTTTAGGGTGCATATGACTTTTTGATCGCTTGGTATTAGACTTTTTTTAATAGCTTTTTTGACACCCTTTTTATTTATTACGGTGTTCATCTGAGGGGTTAGGTCATGTAATATTTTTATACAACAGGTTCTTATGGACGCAGCGATACCTAATATGTATACTTTTTTTTATTTAAGTTTTACACAATAACAGCATTTTTTAAACAAAAAAAATCATGTTTTAGTGTCTCCATATTCTCAGAGCCACAGTTCATTTTTATTTTTTGGGCGATTGTCTTAGGTAGGGTCTCATTTTTTGCAGGATGAGATGACGGTTTGATTGGTATGACGTTGAGGTGCGTATTACTTTTTGATTGTTTGGTATTACACTTTTTGTGATGTAAGGTGACAAGAAAATCATTTTTTTACACAGTTTTTATTTTTTATTTTTTTATGGTGTTCACCTTAGTGGTTAGTTCATGTGATATTTTTATAGAGCGGGTTGTTATGGACGTGGCAATACCTAATATGTATACTTTTTTTTATTTATTTCACTTGAACACAATAAAATGATTTTAGAAAAAAAAAACTGTTTTAGTGTCTTCATATTCCGAGAGCCATATTTTATTCATTTTTTGGGCGATTGTCTCATGTAGGGGCTCATTTTTTGTGAGAGGAGGTGAAGATTTGATTGGAATCATTTTGGGGTACATACAACTTTTTTGATGACTTTTAATACCTTTTTTTGGGTAGTGAGGTGTGCAAAATTTCAATTGCATCATATTTTTTATTTTTATTTTATGGCGTTCACCATATGGCGAAAGTAACATGACCCTTTCATGGATCAGGTCGTTACAGACGCGATGATATCAAACATGTGTAGTGTATTTTAGTTTTTACATTTTTAATCAATTATGAATTTGCGGCTATAAGAATAAATGAGCTTCAAATGAGCTCCAAAAATGCCTTTAAAAAGCCTCTTATTCATTTCAATGGGAAGTAGCACTTGCTTCTTTTTTACACGTCTAAAAAAGAAGCAACATGCTCTATCTTGGCGCAGAATCAGTGCTGAATCTCCCATTATAATGAATAGAAAGTAGAAACAACAGCTCCATGAAAGTCCATGCGTTTTTGTGTGCATCTGCTTCATATCTGCTTCAAAACCTCAAGCTGAAAAATTTAGCTTTGTATTGAAGTGAACATTTTTTCGCGCTGAAAAAAAAGTGTATTCTGCACTGATTTTTTAAAGAGAAAAATCAGTCATGTGAACTGGCCTAAAAACTGGTCCTGTCATCTCATCCTTCATGCCACAGGATGGTCTACCCACTCACAGCCAGGATTCCATTAAGCCATCTTTCCCACTCTCCCGATAATTGAAGGGGTTGTCCAGTTTCATTAGACTATCAATAACAGATCGATGAGGGTCCAACTCCCAGCATCCCTAACGATCAGCAGGAAGGGTCCACTTCAGTGTTTACCTGCAAGCCGTCTAAATTGTAGCATCGGTGCAGTGTACTTCTTCTCCAGTAAAGCTCCTAAGGACACAGGTTCTCTGCCATGTTGTCCATGTGGTAATCAAAAGGTGATTTAATTTCAAAAGGTTGATCTATATAGTATCCGTAAAAAAGAAAGTAGACCTAACAAATCAGTGGTAACCTTCTCAGGGACACTAAATTATAGATCTGCACATTTGGGAAACCCCAATTAATTTTGTTTGTTCTAAAATATGGTATAGAATACATGGTCCACCTCTCCTCCCAAACATAGGACATATACAGTTTGTTAAAATATTTGTGGTCTTTGGGGTGAATTAAAACGGAAAGTGACTAAAGGAGATAAAGCAACTCCACAAAGAAGTGGGAAAACTTTCCAGTTCTGCAAAGTATGCTCCAAACATGCAACAAAGAGATTTAGGTTGTGGCAATAAAGCTTAGTGGGATCCCTAGTTATGCATACCCCTAAATAAGTCAAAGTGGCAGTATGTCATTTAAATGGAAAATTCAGACCAAGATGGCACCACCCAGGGCCATATTTCTAATTAGCAGGTATGAGCGCATCCGCATGCACAGTGAGGCGAAGACTTTTGGAAGATGGCCTGCTGTCAAGAAGGGCAGCAAAGAAGCCACTTCTCTCCAAAAAAACATCAGGGACAGATTGATCTTCTGCAGAAAGTATGGTAAATGGACTGCTAAGTACTGGGGCAAAGTAATATTCTCCGATGTTGGGGGCATCAGGAAAAAGGCTTGTCCGGAGAAAGAAAAGGTAAGCGCCACCATCAGTCCTTTGTCATGCCAACAGTAAAGCATCCTGAGACCATTTATGTGTGGGGTTGCTTCTCATCCAAAGGAGTGGGCTCACTCACAATTTTGCCCAAAAACACAGCCATGAATAAAGAATGGCACCAAAACACCCTCCAACAGCAACTTCTTCCAACAATCCAACAACAGTTTGGTGAAGAACAATGCATTTTCCAGCACGATGGAGCACCGTGCCATAAGGCAAAAGTGATAACTAAGTGGCTCGGGGACCAAAACGTTGACATTTTGGGTCCATGACCTGGAAACTCCCAGATCTTAATCCCATTGAGAACTTGTGGTCAATCCTCAAGAGGCGGGTGGACAAACAAAACCCACTAATTCTGACAAACTCCAAGAAGTGATTATGAAAGAATGGGTTGCTTTCAGTCAGGAATTGGCCCAGAAGTTGATTGAGAGCATGCCCAGTCCAATTGCAGAGGTCCTGAAAAAAGGGCCAACACTGCAAATACTGACTCTTTGCATAAATGTCATGTAATTGTCGATAAAAGCCTTTGAAACGTGTGAAGTGCGTGTAATTATATTTCACTATATCACAGAAACAACTGAAACAAAGATCTAAAAGCAGTTTAGCAGCAAACTTTGTGAAAACGAATATTTGTGTCATTCTCAAAACTTTTGGCCACGACTGTATACTGCTGGAGAATGGAATTGTGTATATACTGTATATTGCTAGAGAATTAAGCGGTGTATATACTATATTCTGCTATACTATAGAACGGTGTATATACTGTACACTGCTAGAGAATGGACTGGTGTATATACTGTATACTGCTAAAGAATGGACCGGTGTATATATTGTATACTGCTGGGGAATGGATTGGTGTATATACTGTACACTGCTAGAGAATGGACTGGTGTATATACTGTATACTGCTGGAGAATGGACTGGTGTATATACTGTATACTGCTGGAGAATGGACTGGTGTATATACTTTATACTTCTGTAGAATAGATCGGTGTAAATACTATATACTGCTAGATAATGGACCGGTGTATATACTGTATACTGCTAGAGAATGGACTGGTGTATATACTGTATACTGCTAGAGAATGGAATGGTGTATATACTGTATACTGCTGGAGAATGGACTGGTGTATTTACTTTATACTGCTGTAGAATAGATCGGTGTATATACTGTATACTGCTGGACAATGGACTGGTGTATATACTGTATACTGCTGGAGACTGAACCGGTGTATATACTGTATACTGCTGGAGAATGGACTGGTGTATATACTGTATACTGCTGGAGAATGGACTGGTGTATAAACGTTATACTGCTGTAGAATAGATTGGTGTGTATATACTGTATACTGCTGGAGAATGGACTTCTGTATATACTGTATACTGCTGGAGAATGGACTGGTGTATATACTGTATACTGCTGGAGAATGGACTTCTGTATATACTGTATACTGCTGGAGAATGGACTTCTGTATATACTGTATACTGCTGGAGAATGGACTGGTGTATATACTTTATACTGCTGAAGAATGGACTGGTGTATATATTGTATACTGGTAGAGTATGGACCGGTGTATATACTGTATATTGTTGGAGAATGGACTGGTGTATATACTTTATATGCTGGAGAATAAACCGGTGTATATACTGTATACTGCTGGAGAATGGACTGGTGTATAAACGTTATACTGCTGTAGAATAGATTGGTGTGTATATACTGTATACTGCTGGAGAATGGACTTCTGTATATGCTGTATACTGCTGGAGAATGGACTGGTGTATATACTTTATACTGCTGAAGAATGGACTGGTGTATATATTGTATACTGGTAGAGTATGGACCGGTGTATATACTGTATATTGTTGGAGAATGGACTGGTGTATATACTTTATATGCTGGAGAATGAACCGGTGTATATACTGTATACTGCTGGAGAATGGACTGGTGTATATACTGTATACTGCTGGAGAATGGACTGGTGTATATACTGTATACTGCTGGAGAATGGACTGGTGCATATATTGTATACTGGTAGAGTATGGGCTGGTGTATATACTGTATACAGCTGAGAGTCTGAGTGATGTTGGTGGCTTGTAAAGATCATCCACTTCCATTGTCTTCCATGCTGTTCCTGGCCTTTTGGGTTTATTCAGGATCACCAGTGCTTTCCTTCTTTTAGAACATACCAAACTGTTGATCTGGCTGCTTCTAAGTTTCTGCGCTTTGGATGTTTTGTTTTTTCAGCCTAATGATGGCCTCCATCTCTTGAATTACCACTTCTTTGGATTGGATATTGAGAGTTCCATGAACAGCTATCAAATGCAAATTGAACACAGAATCAACCCCATACCCTTTATCTTCTTCCTCATAAGCAAGAGTTTTTAACCTGGTAGGGGCTGTCCCCACAGTTGAAGAAACGCCCACCTGCCTGTTGATTGACAGGACCAGACATCTTGCCAGTCCCTGATAATCTTTCACCTGTACCGCTGCTTCGAGTAGCCTAAGTGCTGAGTCTCTTTTTTTTACTACTGGAGCAACAGCTGTGCATGCGGCGCTATACCTTCAGGTTTGTGGAGCATTAAAAGTTCCTGCTCCCGAAGCAGAAGCAGAGACTCTGCGCTTGCACTGATACTCAGAGAAGATTGCCGGGAGAGATGTACTTCCCTGTCAATCAACAGGCAGATGGGTGTCTACGGGGACAGTCCCTCACAGGTGAAGAACTCTCGTTAAAGGGGTTGTCAGGGTTCAGAGCTGAACCCGGACATACCCATATTTTCTTATTTTACCAATACACTAATATCTAGATCCAAATTGTAAATTTAAACATAACAAGAAATAAGCTACAGTTGTAATTAAACAATTAAGCTTTATTCAATTCATTAATCACTTGGCATCACACAAAAAGTTAAAATGTTTAAAAATTATGGTAGATGGTGTCAAACATATTACATTTACAGTAAGAGTACAAGTATTTACACCAGTATCTTTACAGATTATTACATCCAATATTGTAAATTTGTACTCATACATTGATTTCACACCAAACAGCTATTGTATATATATATGCATACTCATGCTATAGTGTATATTGTAGTTAATTGCTCTCACAATGGGACGCTCTATACAAAGTACATCAAAAATAAAGTGCAAGTGCATACAAGTAAGGCTAATTCTCGCCAACACTATGAGAGCAAAACACCACATCTCAATATTGCATACAATAAACTGAAGGTTTCCAGTAATTCAAAATGTAATACAAAAATACTAACCAAAGTGTAAAGTTACACTGACACCACCGTCACCAAACCCCCGACGCGCGTTTCGCGGTCTGCTTCCTCAAGTATATACACCAGTCCATTCTCCAGCAGTATACAGTATATACACCAGTCCATTCACCCAGGCAGCACCCCTGATGTTAGCATCGGAGCATCTCGCTAAAGCCCTCCCATCAGTGCTTGTGACATCACCGGGTTTCTGGCAGCCCTAGGAGAGCCCGGTTTGTGACCGGAACTCAGAAAATGCCTTTACCCTGCGCGATTTAGAGCAAAGCAAAGGAGAGCATCGGAGCATGAACTGCTCTGATGCTCAAGTCAGGGGGGCTGCCTGGGTGAAAATGGAGGTATGTCCGGGTTCAGCTCTGAACCTGGACAACTTCTTTAATGAGACAAATCGATTAGATAAAATCTAATTTCTGTTGCAAATTCCTTATATTGGTTTAAAGAGATTAAATTATGAAATCTGTGTTATTGTCCAAATACTTCACAATCCGACTGCAGTGGGGGCCTCCAATATATTTAGTCAAATTGTGGTGCTGAAAAGCTTTTGGCCTCCTGAGTGCGGTGTCTCCATAGCAGTGGTCAACTTTTTGTAGGAATCTAATTGTTTCAGAGCCATAAAAAATACAGCATTTTCCAGCCACAACATCATTGTCAGCAGTAATAGCTTTTTCAGCGAGGACTGATGTCATGTTGGAATAACAACTCTATAGCGGTGATTTTATGTTGCTTCATGTAGGCAGGAGATGGTCACTGGTCATGATGACACTGATATGTTCTGGCTAATGGCTCAAAAAGGAAACTAAACTAAATATTACATTAGAAACAGCATCCATCTCTCATTGCTAATAATGTATATCATTTACATATATTTCCATAGCCTTTATTTCTTCTGCGCAATTTGTTATGATTGCATTTTATTCATTTTGGGCTAAAAACTATTTTTTTCAATTGGTCTTTATTAAAAATGTTATGCCGTTTCTAAGATAGAAGGGTTAGAAATGAGTCAGCAAGCTGTCACAGTCTCTTTTCTTTGAATCCGTCATCTGAAGGCTCATGTATAGCTCTCATCTCTAATCTCCTGACCTCCTAAACACTCATTATAGCTCTAGTTCTAATAAGTGTTTATGAGGTCAGGAGATCAGAGATAAGAGCTACACCATGAACTTTCGGATGATAGGATTCAAAGAAAAGAGAGTGTAATAGCTTGCAAACATTCTAATTTTTGGGTCCTTTGATGTAAAAAGGCTGAACATTTTTAAGGCCCCTTTCACATCTGGGTTTTTCCTTTCCGTCCTAGAGTTCCGTCCTCGGGGCTCTAGGACGGCAAACTACTGATCAGGATTATCCCCATGCATTCTGAATGGAGTGAAATCCGTTCAGGATGCATCAGGATGTTTTCAGTTCAGTACTGACACGTTTTTGGCCGTAGCAAAATCCGCAGCATGCTGCGGTTTTCCTCCGACCAAAAATCCTGAACATGGAGCATTAA
>JAKVIS010002896.1:0-19659 GCA_033119425.1 Bufotes viridis | reverse complement strand
GGGAAGAAAGAGAGCACAGAGGTAAAGAATGAAAAACTGGGAAGAGTATGAGGGCGGAGACGGAAGGAGAGTGATAATGGTAAAAAGATGGGGCAGGAGAAAGTGAGAAAAGGAAAACAATAGAAAATGGGGAGAGTTGAAGAGAAATATAGAAAAGGGGAAGTAGGATAGAGAGGCAAGGTACATGGGAGACAGAGAGAGCAAGAAAGGACAAAATGTAAGAGAGGGTAAGAAAACACAAGCACAGCAGGGAGTTTAGGGAAGAAAGGAAACATTAGAGGAGGTAAAGAATGAGGGGAAACTGGGAAGAGTATGAGGGGGAGACGGGAAGGAGAGGATAATGGTAAAAAGATGGGGTAGGTGAAAGAGAGAAAAGGGAAAACAATAGAAATGGGGAGAGTTGAAGAGAAATATAGAAAAGGGGAAGTAGGATAGAGAGGCAAGGGACAGTGGGAGACAGAGGCAAGAAAGGACAAAATGTAAGAGGCTGTAAGAAAACACAAGCACAGCAGCGGAGTTTAGGGAAGAAAGGGAACATTAGAGGAGGTAAAGCGCAATGAGGGGAAACCGGGAAGAGTATGAGGGCGGGGAGACGGGGAAGGAGAGGATAATGGTAAAAAGGATGGGTAGGTGAAAGTGAGAAAAGGAAAACAATAGAAAAAATGGGGAGAGCTGAAGAGAAACATAGAAAGGGGAAGCAGGATGAGAGGCAAGACGACGCGAGACAGAGAGAGAGGCAAGAGAAGGACAAAATGTAAGAGAGGGTAAGAAAACACAAGCACAGCAGGAGTTTGGGAAGAAAGGGACATTAGAGAAGGTAAAGAATGAGGGAAACTGGAAGAGTATGAGGGTGGAGACGTGGGAAGGAGAGGATAATGGTAAAAAGATGGGGTAGGTGAAAGTGAGATAAAGGGAAACAATAGAAAATGGGAGAGGGTGAGAGAAATTTAGAAAACAGGAAGTAGGGTAAAGAGACAAGGGCATGTGAGACAGAGAGGATGAGAGAGGACAAGAATGTAAAAGAGAGTAAGAAAACACAAGCACAACAGGGAGTTTAGGGAAGAAGGGAAACATTAGAGAAGGTAAAGAATGAGGGAAAACAGGGAAGAGTATTAGGGTGGAGACAGGGAAGGAGAGGATAATGGTAAAAAAGATGGGGTAGGTGAAAGTGAGAAAAGGAAAGCAATAGAAAATGGGGAGAGTTGAAGAGAAATATAGAAAAGGGAAGTAGGATAGAGAGGCAAGGGACATGTGGAGAAAGAGAGAAGTCAAGAAAGGACAACAATGTAAGAGAGGGTAAGAAACACAAGCACAGCAGGGAGTTTAGGGAAGAAAGGGAAACATTAGAGAAGGTAAAGAATGAGGGAAACTAGGAAGAGTATCATGGGGAGACATGGAAGGAGAGGATAATGGTAAAAATGATGGGTAGGTGAAAGTGAGAAAAGGGAAACAATAGAAAATGGGGAGAGGATGAGAAATGATAGCAACAGGAAGTAGAGTAAAGAGACAAGGGACATGTGAGACAGACAGGGGTGAGAGAGGACAAGAATGTAATGAGAGGGTAAGAAAACACAAGCACAACAGGGAGTTTAGGGAAGAAAGGGAACATTAGAGAAGGTAAAGAATGAGGGAAAACTAGGAAGAGTATTAGGGGGAAGACAGGGAAGGAGAGGATAATGGTAAAAAGATGGGGTAGGTGAAAGTGAGAAAAGGGAAACAATAGAAAATGGGGAGAGTTGAAGAGAAATATAGAAAAGGGGAAGTAGGATAGAGAGGCAAGGGACATGGGAGAAAGAGAGAGTCAAGAAAGGACAACAATGTAAGAGAGGGTAAGAAAACACAAGCACAGCAGGGAGTTTAGGGAAGAAAGGAAACATTAGAGGAGGTAAAGAATGAGGGGAAACTGGGAACAGTATGACTGGGGAGACATGGAAGGAGAGGATAATGGTAAAAAAGATGGGGTAGGTGAAAGTGAGAAGATGGGGAAATAATAGAAAATGGGAAGAGGATGAGAGAAAGATAGTAACAGGAAGTAGGGTAAAGAGTCAAGGGACATGCGAGACAAACAGGGTGAGAGAGGACTAGAATGAATGAGAGGGTAACAATACACAAGCATAGCAGGGAGTAAAGGGAGAAAAGGAACATTAGAGAAGGTAAAGAGTGAGGGAAAACTGGGAAGAGTGTGAGGGTGGAAAAGGAGAAGGAGAGGATATTGGTAAAAAAAGATAGGGTAGGTGAAAGTAAGGAAAGGGGAAACAATAGAGAATGGAGAGAGAGTGAGAGAAATATAGAAAAGGGAAAGTAGGGTAAAGAGACAAGGGGTATGGGAGACAGAGAGGGTGAGAGGACAAGAATGTAAGAGAGGGTAAGAAAATACGAGCACAGCAGGTAGTAAAGGGAAGAAAGAAAACAGAGAAGAGATAAAAGATTGAAAGTGGGAATGAGAGAAGCGGAAAAGAGAGAGGGAGGGAGAGCTTTGGGAGATAGGGATAAAAAGAGATGGTGATAGAAATAAGGAAGGACAATGAAATAAAGGGTGAAAGGTAGAGCATAAACATGAATGAAAGAGGGCTAGATGGGGAGAAAAAGAGAGGAATGGGTAGAGAAAGGCCAAGAAAGAAAGAGTGTGAGGGTGTACACAAGGTGAAAAGAGACAGAAAGTGAAAAATTCTTTAGATAGAGAGGACAAGAAGTCTTAGAGAAGAGAAAAGGGGAGAGAGAATATTAATGGGAAAAAGCATTGAGTGGGAGAGGATGAGGGGGATTAGAAGGTGGAAATAGGGAGAATAGAGAGGGAGAGAGAAGCTGAAAGGGAAGAGGAGGAGGAGGAGAATATGTACCTAAGATATGTTTGTGTTATAATAGAAGTGTCCAAAATGATATACACATGGTAAGTACATACTGTATATCCACATGTATAAGGAATATACTTCAGGATTAGAACTCTTGTCTAGCCTGATTATTATCAGTAATTAATATAAATATTAATTACCTGTCTTATCATTCTTTTCTCACAGTTGACCAGGAAAAATATCAGATTCCATCATCTCACCGGGCATCAGTCACCTATAAAAAGTCAAAGGCATGATAATATGTTCCTTTTACATGCTATAGACACTAATATATATAACACACGCTAGGGGCCTACTGACTTATCTCAGACTTAATGTAAATATAAAGAGAGAAGGCGTGAGAGAGATGCAAAGTAGGAGATAGATTAGCAGACAGAGAGGGCAAGAGAGGAAAATAATGTAAGAGACGGTAAAAAACATGAGCAAAGCAGGGAGTAAAGGGAAGAAAGGGGAAATGAGAGAAGGTGAAATGTGAGGGAAAGAGAGGATAATGGAAAAAAAAGGATAGGGTAGTTGAAATTAAGGAAAGGAGAAACAATAGAAAATGGGGAGAGCGTGAGAGAAATATAGAATGAGGGGAAGTAGGGTAAAGAGACAAGGAACATTCGACATAGAGAGAGGAAAGAGATAACAAAAATGTAAGAGAGGGTAAGACAACACGTGCAAAGCAGGGAGTAAAGGGAAGAAAGGGGACGTGAGAGAAGGTGAAGAGTGAGGGAAAATTAAGGAGAGTGTGAGGGGGAGACGGGGAAGGAGAGGATAATGGTAAAAAAGATGGGGTAGGTGAAAGTGAGAAAAGGGAAAACAATAGAAAATGGGTAGAGTTGAAGAGAAATATAGAAAAGGGGAAGTAGGATAGAGAGGCAAGGTACATGGGAGACAGAGAGAGGCAAGAAAGGACAAAATGTAAGAGAGGGTAAGAAAACACAAGCACAGCAGGGAGTTTAGGGAAGAAAGGGAACATTAGAGGAGGTAAAGAATGAGGGGAAACTGGGAAGAGTATGAGGGGGAGACGGGGAAGGAGAGTATAATGGTAAAAAGATGGGGTAGGTGAAAGTGAGAAAAGGGAAAACAATAGAAAATGGGGAGAGTTGAAGAGAAATATAGAAAAGGGGAAGTAGGATAGAGAGGCAAGGGACATGGGAGACAGAGAGAGGCAAGAAAGGACAAAAATGTAAGAGAGGGTAAGAAAACACAAGCACAGCAGGGAGTTTAGGGAAGAAAGGGAACATTAGAGGAGGTAAAGAATGAGGGGAAACTGGGAAGAGTATGAGGGCGGAGACGGGGAAGGAGAGGATAATGGTAAAAAGATGGGGTAGGTGAAAGTGAGAAAAGGAAAACAATAGAAAATGGGGAGAGTTGAAGAGAAATATAGAAAAGGGGAAGTAGGATAGAGAGGCAAGGGACATGGGAGACAGAGAGAGGCAAGAAAGGACAAAAATGTAAGAGAGGGTAAGAAAACACAAGCACAGCAGGGAGTTTAGGGAAGAAAGGGAAGATTAGAGAAGGTAAAGAATGAGGGAAAACTGGGAAGAGTATGAGGGTGGAGACGGGGAAGGAGAGGATAATGGTAAAAAGATGGGGTAGGTGAAAGTGAGATAAAGGGAAACAATAGAAAATGGGGAGAGGGTGAGAGAAATTTAGAAAACAGGAAGTAGGGTAAAGAGACAAGGGGCATGTGAGACAGAGAGGGATGAGAGAGGACAAGAATGTAAAAGAGAGTAAGAAAACACAAGCACAACAGGGAGTTTAGGGAAGAAGGGGAAAATTAGAGAAGGTAAAGAATGAGGGAAAACAGGGAAGAGTATTAGGGGGAGACAGGGAAGGAGAGGATAATGGTAAAAAATATGGGGTAGGTGAAAGTGAGAAAAGGGAAAACAATAGAAAATGGGGAGAGGGTGAGAGAAATTTAGAAAACAGGAAATAGAGTAAAGAGACAAGGGGCATGTGAGACAGAGAGGGATGAGAGAGGACAAGAATGTAAAAGAGAGTAAGAAAACACAAGCACAACAGGGAGTTTAGGGAAGAAGGGAACATTAGAGAAGGTAAAGAATGAGGGAAAACAGGGAAGAGTATTAGGGGGAGACAGGGAAGGAGAGGATAATGGTAAAAAAGATGGGGTAGGTGAAAGTGAGAAAAGGGAAAACAATAGAAAATGGGGAGAGTTGAAGAGAAATATAGAAAAGGGGAAGTAGGATAGAGAGGCAAGGGACATGGGAGAAAGAGAGAGTCAAGAAAGGACAACAATGTAAGAGAGGGTAAGAAAACACAAGCACAGCAGGGAGTTTAGGGAAGAAAGGGAACATTAGAGGAGGTAAAGAATGAGGGGAAACTGGGAACAGTATGACGGGGGAGACATGGAAGGAGAGGATAATGGTAAAAAAGATGGGGTAGGTGAAAGTGAGAAAATGGGAAATAATAGAAAATGGGAAGAGGATGAGAGAAAGATAGTATACAGGAAGTAGGGTAAAGGGTCAAGGGACATGCGAGACAAACAGGGGTGAGAGAGGACTAGAATGAATGAGAGGGTAACAATACACGAGCATAGCAGGGAGTAAAGGGGAGAAAAGGAACATTAGAGAAGGTAAAAGTGAGGGAAAACTGGGAAGAGAGTGAGGGGTGAAAACAGGAAGGAGAGGAAAATGGTAAAAACAAGATAGGGTAGGTGAAAGTAAGGAGAGGGGAAACAATAGAAAATGGGGAGAGAGTGAGAGAAATATAGAAAAAGGGGAAGTAGGGTAAAGAGACAAGGGACTTATGAAACAAAGAGGGGTGAGAGAGGACAAGACTGTAAGAGAGTGTAAGAAAACACAAGCACAGTAGGAAGTAAAGTGGAGAAAAGGAACATTAGAGAAGGTAAAGAGTGAGGGAAAACTGGGAAGAGTGTGAGGGTGGAAAAGGAGAAGGAGAGGATATTGGTAAAAAAAAAGATAGGGTAGGTGAAAGTAAGGAAAGGGGAAACAATAGAGCATGGAGAGAGAGTGAGAGAAATATAGAAAAGGGAAAGTAGGGTAAAGAGACAAGGGGTATGGGAGACAGAGAGGGTGAGAGAGGACAAGAATGTAAGAGAGGGTAAGAAAATACGAGCACAGCAGGTAGTAAAGGGAAGAAAGAAAACAGAGAAGAGATAAAAGGATTGAAAGTGGGAATGAGAGAAGCGGAAAAGAGAGAGGGAGGGAGAGCTTTGGGAGATAGGGATAAAAAGAGATGGTGATAGAAATAAGGAAGGACAATGAAATAAAGGGTGAAAGGTAGAGCATAAACATGAATGAAAGAGGGCTAGATGGGGAGAAAAAGAGAGGAATGGGTAGAGAAAGGCCAAGAAAGAAAGAGTGTGAGGGTGTACACAAGGTGAAAAGAGACAGAAAGTGAAAAATTCTTTAGATAGAGAGGGACAAGAAGTCTTAGAGAAGAGAAAAGGGGAGAGAGAATATTAATGGGAAAAAGCATTGAGTGGGAGAGGATGAGGGGATTAGAAGGTGGAAATAGGGAGAATAGAGAGGGAGAGAGAAGCTGAAAGGGAAGAGGAGGAGGAGGAGAATATGTACCTAAGATATGTTTGTGTTATAATAGAAGTGTCCAAAATGATATACACATGGTAAGTACATACTGTATATCCACATGTATAAGGAATATACTTCAGGATTAGAACTCTTGTCTAGCCTGATTATTATCAGTAATTAATATAAATATTAATTACCTGTCTTATCATTCTTTTCTCACAGTTGACCAGGAAAATATCAGATTCCATCATCTCACCGGGCATCAGTCACCTATAAAAGTCAAAGGCATGATAATATGTTCCTTTACATGCTATAGACACTAATATATATAACACACGCTAGGGGCCTACTGACTTATCTCAGACTTAATGTAAATATAAAGAGAGAAGGCGTGAGAGAGATGCAAAGTAGGAGATAGATTGCGAGACAGAGAGGGCAAGAGAGGAAAATAATGTAAGAGACGGTAAAAAACATGAGCAAAGCAGGGAGTAAAGGGAAGAAAGGGGAAATGAGAGAAGGTGAAATGTGAGGGAAAGAGAGGATAATGGAAAAAAAAGGATAGGGTAGTTGAAATTAAGGAAAGGAGAAACAATAGAAAATGGGGAGAGCGTGAGAGAAATATAGAATGAGGGGAAGTAGGGTAAAGAGACAAGGAACATTCGACATAGAGAGAGGAAAGAGAGAACAAAAATGTAAGAGAGGGTAAGACAACACGTGCAAAGCAGGGAGTAAAGGGAAGAAAGGGGACGTGAGAGAAGGTGAAGAGTGAGGGAAAATTAAGGAGAGTGTGAGGGGGAGACGGGGAAGGAGAGGATAATGGTAAAAAAGATGGGGTAGGTGAAAGTGAGAAAAGGGAAAACAATAGAAAATGGGTAGAGTTGAAGAGAAATATAGAAAAGGGGAAGTAGGATAGAGAGGCAAGGTACATGGGAGACAGAGAGAGGCAAGAAAGGACAAAAATGTAAGAGAGGGTAAGAAAACACAAGCACAGCAGGGAGTTTAGGGAAGAAAGGGAACATTAGAGGAGGTAAAGAATGAGGGAAACTGGGAAGAGTATGAGGGGGAGACGGGGAAGGAGAGTATAATGGTAAAAAGATGGGGTAGGTGAAAGTGAGAAAAGGGAAAACAATAGAAAATGGGGAGAGTTGAAGAGAAATATAGAAAAGGGGAAGTAGGATAGAGAGGCAAGGGACATGGGAGACAGAGAGAGGCAAGAAAGGACAAAAATGTAAGAGAGGGTAAGAAAACACAAGCACAGCAGGGAGTTTAGGGAAGAAAGGGAACATTAGAGGAGGTAAAGAATGAGGGGAAACTGGGAAGAGTATGAGGGCGGGAGACGGGGAAGGAGAGGATAATGGTAAAAAGATGGGGTAGGTGAAAGTGAGAAAAGGAAAACAATAGAAAATGGGGAGAGTTGAAGAGAAATATAGAAAAGGGGAAGTAGGATAGAGAGGCAAGGGACATGGGAGACAGAGAGAGGCAAGAAAGGACAAAAATGTAAGAGAGGGTAAGAAAACACAAGCACAGCAGGGAGTTTAGGGAAGAAAGGGAAGATTAGAGAAGGTAAAGAATGAGGGAAAACTGGGAAGAGTATGAGGGGTGGAGACGGGGAAGGAGAGGATAATGGTAAAAAGATGGGGTAGGTGAAAGTGAGATAAAGGGAAACAATAGAAAATGGGGAGAGGGTGAGAGAAATTTAGAAAACAGGAAGTAGGGTAAAGAGACAAGGGGCATGTGAGACAGAGAGGGATGAGAGAGGACAAGAATGTAAAAGAGAGTAAGAAAACACAAGCACAACAGGGAGTTTAGGGAAGAAGGGGAACATTAGAGAAGGTAAAGAATGAGGGAAAACAGGGAAGAGTATTAGGGGGAGACAGGGAAGGAGAGGATAATGGTAAAAAAGATGGGGTAGGTGAAAGTGAGAAAAGGGAAAACAATAGAAAATGGGGAGAGTTGAAGAGAAATATAGAAAAGGGAAGTAGGATAGAGAGGCAAGGGACATGGGAGAAAGAGAGAGTCAAGAAAGGACAACAATGTAAGAGAGGGTAAGAAAACACAAGCACAGCAGGGAGTTTAGGGAAGAAAGGGAACATTAGAGGAGGTAAAGAATGAGGGGAAACTGGGAACAGTATGACGGGGGAGACATGGAAGGAGAGGATAATGGTAAAAAGATGGGGTAGGTGAAAGTGAGAAAATGGGAAATAATAGAAAATGGGAAGAGGATGAGAGAAAGATAGTATACAGGAAGTAGGGTAAAGGGTCAAGGGACATGCGAGACAAACAGGGGTGAGAGAGGACTAGAATGAATGAGAGGGTAACAATACACGAGCATAGCAGGGAGTAAAGGGGAGAAAAGGAACATTAGAGAAGGTAAAAGTGAGGGAAAACTGGGAAGAGAGTGAGGGGTGAAAACAGGAAGGAGAGGAAAATGGTAAAAACAAGATAGGGTAGGTGAAAGTAAGGAGAGGGGAAACAATAGAAAATGGGGAGAGAGTGAGAGAAATATAGAAAAAGGGAAGTAGGGTAAAGAGACAAGGGACTTGCGAAACAAAGAGGGGTGAGAGAGGACAAGACTGTAAGAGAGTGTAAGAAAACACAAGCACAGTAGGAAGTAAAGTGGAGAAAAGGAACATTAGAGAAGGTAAAGAGTGAGGGAAAACTGGGAAGAGTGTGAGGGGTGGAAAAGGAGAAGGAGAGGATATTGGTAAAAAAAAGATAGGGTAGGTGAAAGTAAGGAAAGGGGAAACAATAGAGCATGGAGAGAGAGTGAGAGAAATATAGAAAAAGGGAAAGTAGGGTAAAGAGACAAGGGGTATGGGAGACAGAGAGGGTGAGAGAGGACAAGAATGTAAGAGAGGGTAAGAAAATACGAGCACAGCAGGTAGTAAAGGGAAGAAAGAAAACAGAGAAGAGATAAAAGGATTGAAAGTGGGAATGAGAGAAGCGGAAAGAGAGAGGGAGGGAGAGCTTTGGGAGATAGGGATAAAAAGAGATGGTGATAGAAATAAGGAAGGACAATGAAATAAAGGGTGAAAGGTAGAGCATAAACATGAATGAAAGAGGGCTAGATGGGGAGAAAAAGAGAGGAATGGGTAGAGAAAGGCCAAGAAAGAAAGAGTGTGAGGGTGTACACAAGGTGAAAAGAGACAGAAAGTGAAAAATTCTTTAGATAGAGAGGGACAAGAAGTCTTAGAGAAGAGAAAAGGGGAGAGAGAATATTAATGGGAAAAAGCATTGAGTGGGAGAGGATGAGGGGGATTAGAAGGTGGAAATAGGGAGAATAGAGAGGGAGAGAGAAGCTGAAAGGGAAGAGGAGGAGGAGGAGAATATGTACCTAAGATATGTTTGTGTTATAATAGAAGTGTCCAAAATGATATACACATGGTAAGTACATACTGTATATCCACATGTATAAGGAATATACTTCAGGATTAGAACTCTTGTCTAGCCTGATTATTATCAGTAATTAATATAAATATTAATTACCTGTCTTATCATTCTTTTCTCACAGCTGACCAGGAAAAATATCAGATTCCATCATCTCACCGGGCATCAGTCACCTATAAAAGTCAAAGGCATGATAATATGTTCCTTTACATGCTATAGACACTAATATATATAACACACGCTAGGGGCCTACTGACTTATCTCAGACTTAATGTAAATATAAAGAGAGAAGGCGTGAGAGAGATGCAAAGTAGGAGATAGATTACGAGACAGAGAGGGGCAAGAGAGGAAAATAATGTAAGAGACGGTAAAAACATGAGCAAAGCAGGGAGTAAAGGGAAGAAAGGGGAAATGAGAGAAGGTGAAATGTGAGGGAAAGAGAGGATAATGGAAAAAAAGGATAGGGTAGTTGAAATTAAGGAAAGGAGAAACAATAGAAAATGGGGAGAGCGTGAGAGAAATATAGAATGAGGGGAAGTAGGGTAAAGAGACAAGGAACATTCGACATAGAGAGAGGAAAGAGAGAACAAAAATGTAAGAGAGGGTAAGACAACACGTGCAAAGCAGGGAGTAAAGGGAAGAAAGGGGACGTGAGAGAAGGTGAAGAGTGAGGGAAAATTAAGGAGAGTGTGAGGGGGAGACGGGGAAGGAGAGGATAATGGTAAAAAGATGGGGTAGGTGAAAGTGAGAAAAGGGAAAACAATAGAAAATGGGTAGAGTTGAAGAGAAATATAGAAAAGGGGAAGTAGGATAGAGAGGCAAGGTACATGGGAGACAGAGAGAGGCAAGAAAGGACAAAAATGTAAGAGAGGGTAAGAAAACACAAGCACAGCAGGGAGTTTAGGGAAGAAAGGGAACATTAGAGGAGGTAAAGAATGAGGGAAACTGGGAAGAGTATGAGGGGGAGACGGGGAAGGAGAGTATAATGGTAAAAAGATGGGGTAGGTGAAAGTGAGAAAAGGGAAAACAATAGAAAATGGGGAGAGTTGAAGAGAAATATAGAAAAGGGGAAGTAGGATAGAGAGGCAAGGGACATGGGAGACAGAGAGAGGCAAGAAAGGACAAAATGTAAGAGAGGGTAAGAAAACACAAGCACAGCAGGGAGTTTAGGGAAGAAAGGGAACATTAGAGGAGGTAAAGAATGAGGGGAAACTGGGAAGAGTATGAGGGCGGAGACGGGGAAGGAGAGGATAATGGTAAAAAGATGGGGTAGGTGAAAGTGAGAAAAGGAAAACAATAGAAAATGGGGAGAGTTGAAGAGAAATATAGAAAAGGGGAAGTAGGATAGAGAGGCAAGGGACATGGGAGACAGAGAGAGGCAAGAAAGGACAAAAATGTAAGAGAGGGTAAGAAAACACAAGCACAGCAGGGAGTTTAGGGAAGAAAGGGAAGATTAGAGAAGGTAAAGAATGAGGGAAAACTGGGAAGAGTATGAGGGTGGAGACGGGGAAGGAGAGGATAATGGTAAAAAGATGGGGTAGGTGAAAGTGAGATAAAGGGAAACAATAGAAAATGGGGAGAGGGTGAGAGAAATTTAGAAAACAGGAAGTAGGGTAAAGAGACAAGGGCATGTGAGACAGAGAGGGATGAGAGAGGACAAGAATGTAAAAGAGAGTAAGAAAACACAAGCACAACAGGGAGTTTAGGGAAGAAGGGGAACATTAGAGAAGGTAAAGAATGAGGGAAAACAGGGAAGAGTATTAGGGGGAGACAGGGAAGGAGAGGATAATGGTAAAAAGATGGGGTAGGTGAAAGTGAGAAAAGGGAAAACAATAGAAAATGGGGAGAGTTGAAGAGAAATATAGAAAAGGGGAAGTAGGATAGAGAGGCAAGGGACATGGGAGAAAGAGAGAGTCAAGAAAGGACAACAATGTAAGAGAGGGTAAGAAAACACAAGCACAGCAGGGAGTTTAGGGAAGAAAGGGAACATTAGAGGAGGTAAAGAATGAGGGGAAACTGGGAACAGTATGACGGGGGAGACATGGAAGGAGAGGATAATGGTAAAAAAGATGGGGTAGGTGAAAGTGAGAAAATGGGAAATAATAGAAAATGGGAAGAGGATGAGAGAAAGATAGTATACAGGAAGTAGGGTAAAGGGTCAAGGGACATGCGAGACAAACAGGGGTGAGAGAGGACTAGAATGAATGAGAGGGTAACAATACACGAGCATAGCAGGGAGTAAAGGGGAGAAAAGGAACATTAGAGAAGGTAAAAGTGAGGGAAAACTGGGAAGAGAGTGAGGGGTGGAAAACAGGAAGGAGAGGATAATGGTAAAACAAGATAGGGTAGGTGAAAGTAAGGAAAGGGGAAACAATAGAGCATGGAGAGAGAGTGAGAGAAATATAGAAAAAGGGAAAGTAGGGTAAAGAGACAAGGGGTATGGGAGACAGAGAGGGTGAGAGAGGACAAGAATGTAAGAGAGGGTAAGAAAATACGAGCACAGCAGGTAGTAAAGGGAAGAAAGAAAACAGAGAAGAGATAAAAGGATTGAAAGTGGGAATGAGAGAAGCGGAAAAGAGAGAGGGAGGGAGAGCTTTGGGAGATAGGGATAAAAAGAGATGGTGATAGAAATAAGGAAGGACAATGAAATAAAGGGTGAAAGGTAGAGCATAAACATGAATGAAAGAGGGCTAGATGGGGAGAAAAAGAGAGGAATGGGTAGAGAAAGGCCAAGAAAGAAAGAGTGTGAGGGTGTACACAAGGTGAAAAGAGACAGAAAGTGAAAATTCTTTAGATAGAGAGGGACAAGAAGTCTTAGAGAAGAGAAAAGGGGAGAGAGAATATTAATGGGAAAAAGCATTGAGTGGGAGAGGATGAGGGGATTAGAAGGTGGAAATAGGGAGAATAGAGAGGGAGAGAGAAGCTGAAAGGGAAGAGGAGGAGGAGGAGAATATGTACCTAAGATATGTTTGTGTTATAATAGAAGTGTCCAAAATGATATACACATGGTAAGTACATACTGTATATCCACATGTATAAGGAATATACTTCAGGATTAGAACTCTTGTCTAGCCTGATTATTATCAGTAATTAATATAAATATTAATTACCTGTCTTATCATTCTTTCTCACAGCTGACCAGGAAAATATCAGATTCCATCATCTCACCGGGCATCAGTCACCTATAAAAAGTCAAAGGCATGATAATATGTTCCTTTACATGCTATAGACACTAATATATATAACACACGCTAGGGGCCTACTGACTTATCTCAGACTTAATGTAAATATAAAGAGAGAAGGCGTGAGAGAGATGCAAAGTAGGAGATAGATTGCGAGACAGAGAGGGGCAAGAGAGGAAAATAATGTAAGAGACGGTAAAAACATGAGCAAAGCAGGGAGTAAAGGGAAGAAAGGGGAAATGAGAGAAGGTGAAATGTGAGGGAAAGAGAGGATAATGGAAAAAAAGGATAGGGTAGTTGAAATTAAGGAAAGGAGAAACAATAGAAAATGGGGAGAGCGTGAGAGAAATATAGAATGAGGGGAAGTAGGGTAAAGAGACAAGGAACATTCGACATAGAGAGAGGAAAGAGAGAACAAAAATGTAAGAGAGGGTAAGACAACACGTGCAAAGCAGGGAGTAAAGGGAAGAAAGGGGACGTGAGAGAAGGTGAAGAGTGAGGGAAAATTAAGGAGAGTGTGAGGGGGAGACGGGGAAGGAGAGGATAATGGTAAAAAGATGGGGTAGGTGAAAGTGAGAAAAGGAAAACAATAGAAAATGGGTAGAGTTGAAGAGAAATATAGAAAAGGGGAAGTAGGATAGAGAGGCAAGGTACATGGGAGACAGAGAGAGGCAAGAAAGGACAAAATGTAAGAGAGGGTAAGAAAACACAAGCACAGCAGGGAGTTTAGGGAAGAAAGGGAACATTAGAGGAGGTAAAGAATGAGGGGAAACTGGGAAGAGTATGAGGGGGGAGACGGGGAAGGAGAGTATAATGGTAAAAAGATGGGGTAGGTGAAAGTGAGAAAAGGAAAACAATAGAAAATGGGGAGAGTTGAAGAGAAATATAGAAAAGGGGAAGTAGGATAGAGAGGCAAGGGACATGGGAGACAGAGAGAGGCAAGAAAGGACAAAATGTAAGAGAGGGTAAGAAAACACAAGCACAGCAGGGAGTTTAGGGAAGAAAGGGAACATTAGAGGAGGTAAAGAATGAGGGAAACTGGGAAGAGTATGAGGGTGGAGACGGGGAAGGAGAGGATAATGGTAAAAAGATGGGGTAGGTGAAAGTGAGAAAAGGGAAAACAATAGAAAATGGGGAGAGTTGAAGAGAAATATAGAAAAGGGGAAGTAGGATAGAGAGGCAAGGGACATGGGAGACAGAGAGAGGCAAGAAAGGACAAAAATGTAAGAGAGGGTAAGAAAACACAAGCACAGCAGGGAGTTTAGGGAAGAAAGGGAACATTAGAGGAGGTAAAGAATGAGGGAAACTGGGAAGAGTATGAGGGGGGAGACGGGAAGGAGAGTATAATGGTAAAAAGATGGGGTAGGTGAAAGTGAGAAAAGGAAAACAATAGAAAATGGGGAGAGTTGAAGAGAAATATAGAAAAGGGGAAGTAGGATAGAGAGGCAAGGGACATGGGAGACAGAGAGAGGCAAGAAAGGACAAAATGTAAGAGAGGGTAAGAAAACACAAGCACAGCAGGGAGTTTAGGGAAGAAAGGGAACATTAGAGGAGGTAAAGAATGAGGGAAACTGGGAAGAGTATGAGGGCGGAGACTGGGAAGGAGAGGATAATGGTAAAAAGATGGGGTAGGTGAAAGTGAGAAAAGGGAAAACAATAGAAAATGGGGAGAGTTGAAGAGAAATATAGAAAAGGGGAAGTAGGATAGAGAGGCAAGGGACATGGGAGACAGAGAGAGGCAAGAAAGGACAAAAATGTAAGAGAGGGTAAGAAAACACAAGCACAGCAGGGAGTTTAGTGAAGAAAGGGAAGATTAGAGAAGGTAAAGAATGAGGGAAAACTTGGAAGAGTATGAGGGTGGAGACGGGGAAGGAGAGGATAATGGTAAAAAGATGGGGTAGGTGAAAGTGAGATAAAGGGAAACAATAGAAAATGGGGAGAGGGTGAGAGAAATTTAGAAAACAGGAAGTAGGGTAAAGAGACAAGGGGCATGTGAGACAGAGAGGGATGAGAGAGGACAAGAATGTAAAAGAGAGTAAGAAAACACAAGCACAACAGGGAGTTTAGGGAAGAAGGGGAAAATTAGAGAAGGTAAAGAATGAGGGAAAACAGGGAAGAGTATTAGGGGGAGACAGGGAAGGAGAGGATAATGGTAAAAATATGGGGTAGGTGAAAGTGAGAAAAGGGAAAACAATAGAAAATGGGGAGAGGGTGAGAGAAATTTAGAAAACAGGAAGTAGAGTAAAGAGACCAGGGCATGTGAGACAGAGAGGGATGAGAGAGGACAAGAATGTAAAAGAGAGTAAGAAAACACAAGCACAACAGGGAGTTTAGGGAAGAAGGGAAAATTAGAGAAGGTAAAGAATGAGGGAAAACAGGGAAGAGTATTAGGGGGAGACAGGGAAGGAGAGGATAATGGTAAAAAATATGGGGTAGGTGAAAGTGAGAAAAGGGAAAACAATAGAAAATGGGGAGAGGGTGAGAGAAATATAGAAAACAGGAAGTAGAGTAAAGAGACAATGGGCATGTGAGACAGAGAGGGTTGAGAGAGGACAAGAATGTAAAAGAGAGTAAGAAAACACAAGCACAACAGGGAGTTTAGGGAAGAAGGGGAACATTAGAGAAGGTAAAGAATGAGGGAAACAGGGAAGAGTATTAGGGGGAGACAGGGAAGGAGAGGATAATGGTAAAAAAGATGGGGTAGGTGAAAGTGAGAAAAGGGAAAACAATAGAAAATGGGGAGAGTTGAAGAGAAATATAGAAAAGGGAAGTAGGATAGAGAGGCAAGGGACATGGGAGAAAGAGAGAGTCAAGAAAGGACAACAATGTAAGAGAGGGTAAGAAAACACAAGCACAGCAGGGAGTTTAGGGAAGAAAGGAAACATTAGAGGAGGTAAAGAATGAGGGAAACTGGGAAGAGTATGACGGGGGAGACATGGAAGGAGAGGATAATGGTAAAAAGATGGGGTAGGTGAAAGTGAGAAAAGGGAAACAATAGAAAATGGGGAGAGGATGAGAGAAATATAGAAAAGAGGAAGTAGGGTAAAGAGACAAGGGACATGCGAGACAAAGAGGGTGAGAGAGGACAAGAATGTAAGAGAGGGTAAGAAAACACAAGCACAGCAGGGAGTAAAGGGAGAAAAGGAACATTAGAGAAGGTAAAGAATGAGGGAAAACTGGGAAGAGTATGAGGGGGAAGACAGGAAGGAGAGGATAATGGTAAAAAAGATAGGGTAGGTGAAAGTGAGAAAAGGGAAACAATAGAAAATGGGGAGAGTTGAAGAGAAATATAGAAAAGGGGAAGTAGGGTAGAGAGACAAGGGACATGGGAGACAGAGAGAGGTGAGAGAGGACAAGAATGTAAGAGAGGGTAAGAAAACACAAGCACAGCAGGGAGTTTAGGGAAGAAAGGGAACATTAGAGGAGGTAAAGAATGAGGGAAACTGGGAAGAGTATGAGGGTGGAGACGGGAAGGAGAGGATAATGGTAAAAAGATGGGGTAGGTGAAAGTGAGAAAAGGGAAACAATAGAAAATGGGGAGAGTTGAAGAGAAATATAGAAAAGGGGAAGTAGGATAGAGAGGCAAGGTACATGGGAGACAGAGAGAGGCAAGAAAGGACAAAATGTAAGAGAGGGTAAGAAAACACAAGCACAGCAGGGAGTTTAGGGAAGAAAGGGAACATTAGAGGAGGTAAAGAATGAGGGAAACTGGGAAGAGTATGAGGGGGGAGACGGGAAGGAGAGTATAATGGTAAAAAGATGGGGTAGGTGAAAGTGAGAAAAGGGAAAACAATAGAAAATGGGGAGAGTTGAAGAGAAATATAGAAAAGGGGAAGTAGGATAGAGAGGCAAGGGACATGGGAGACAGAGAGAGGCAAGAAAGGACAAAAATGTAAGAGAGGGTAAGAAAACACAAGCACAGCAGGGAGTTTAGGGAAGAAAGGGAACATTAGAGGAGGTAAAGAATGAGGGGAAACTGGGAAGAGTATGAGGGCGGGAGACGGAGAAGGAGAGGATAATGGTAAAAAGATGGGGTAGGTGAAAGTGAGAAAAGGGAAAACAATAGAAAATGGGGAGAGTTGAAGAGAAATATAGAAAAGGGAAGTAGGATAGAGAGGCAAGGGACATGGGAGACAGAGAGAGGCAAGAAAGGACAAAAATGTAAGAGAGGGTAAGAAAACACAAGCACAGCAGGGAGTTTAGTGAAGAAAGGGAAGATTAGAGAAGGTAAAGAATGAGGGAAAACTTGGAAGAGTATGAGGGTGGAGACGGGAAGGAGAGGATAATGGTAAAAAGATGGGGTAGGTGAAAGTGAGATAAAGGGAAACAATAGAAAATGGGGAGAGGGTGAGAGAAATTTATTAAACAGGAAGTAGGGTAAAGAGACAAGGGCATGTGAGACAGAGAGGGATGAGAGAGGACAAGAATGTAAAAGAGAGTAAGAAAACACAAGCACAACAGGGAGTTTAGGGAAGAAGGGGAAAATTAGAGAAGGTAAAGAATGAGGGAAAACAGGGAAGAGTATTAGGGGAGACAGGGAAGGAGAGGATAATGGTAAAAATATGGGGTAGGTGAAAGTGAGAAAAGGGAAAACAATAGAAAATGGGGAGAGGGTGAGAGAAATTTAGAAAACAGGAAGTAGAGTAAAGAGACCAGGGCATGTGAGACAGAGAGGGATGAGAGAGGACAAGAATGTAAAAGAGAGTAAGAAAACACAAGCACAACAGGGAGTTTAGGGAAGAAGGGGAAAATTAGAGAAGGTAAAGAATGAGGGAAAACAGGGAAGAGTATTAGGGGGAGACAGGGAAGGAGAGGATAATGGTAAAAATATGGGGTAGGTGAAAGTGAGAAAAGGGAAAACAATAGAAAATGGGGAGAGGGTGAGAGAAATTTAGAAAACAGGAAATAGAGTAAAGAGACAATGGGCATGTGAGACAGAGACGGTTGAGAGAGGACAAGAATGTAAAAGAGAGTAAGAAAACACAAGCACAACAGGGAGTTTAGGGAAGAAGGGGAACATTAGAGAAGGTAAAGAATGAGGGAAACAGGGAAGAGTATTAGGGGGAGACAGGGAAGGAGAGGATAATGGTAAAAAAGATGGGGTAGGTGAAAGTGAGAAAAGGAAAACAATAGAAAATGGGGAGAGTTGAAGAGAAATATAGAAAAGGGAAGTAGGATAGAGAGGCAAGGGACATGGGAGAAAGAGAGAGTCAAGAAAGGACAACAATGTAAGAGAGGGTAAGAAAACACAAGCACAGCAGGGAGTTTAGGGAAGAAAGGGAACATTAGAGGAGGTAAAGAATGAGGGAAACTGGGAACAGTATGACGGGGGAGACATGGAAGGAGAGGATAATGGTAAAAAGATGGGGTAGGTGAAAGTGAGAAAATGGGAAATAATAGAAAATGGGAAGAGGATGAGAGAAAGATAGTATACAGGAAGTAGGGTAAAGGGTCAAGGGACATGCGAGACAAACAGGGGTGAGAGAGGACTAGAATGAATGAGAGGGTAACAATACACGAGCATAGCAGGGAGTAAAGGGGAGAAAAGGAACATTAGAGAAGGTAAAAATGAGGGAAAACTGGGAAGAGAGTGAGGGGTGAAAACAGGAAGGAGAGGAAAATGGTAAAAACAAGATAGGGTAGGTGAAAGTAAGGAGAGGGAAACAATAGAAAATGGGGAGAGAGTGAGAGAAATATAGAAAAGGGGAAGTAGGGTAAAGAGACAAGGGACTTGTGAAACAAAGAGGGGTGAGAGAGGACAAGACTGTAAGAGAGTGTAAGAAAACACAAGCACAGTAGGAAGTAAAGTGGAGAAAAGGAACATTAGAGAAGGTAAAGAGTGAGGGACAACTGGGAAGAGTATGAGGGGGAACAGGGAAGGAGAGGATAATGGTAAAAAAAGATAGGGTAGGTGAAAGTAAGGAAAGGGGAAACAATAGAGCATGGAGAGAGAGTGAGAGAAATATAGAAAAGGGAAAGTAGGGTAAAGAGACAAGGGGTATGGGAGACAGAGAGGGTGAGAGAGGACAAGAATGTAAGAGAGGGTAAGAAAATACGAGCACAGCAGGTAGTAAAGGGAAGAAAGAAAACAGAGAAGAGATAAAAGGATTGAAAGTGGGAATGAGAGAAGCGAAAAGAGAGAGGGAGGGAGAGCTTTGGGAGATAGGGATAAAAAGAGATGGTGATAGAAATAAGGAAGGACAATGAAATAAAGGGTGAAAGGTAGAGCATAAACATGAATGAAAGAGGGCTAGATGGGGAGAAAAAGAGAGGAATGGGTAGAGAAAGGCCAAGAAAGAAAGAGTGTGAGGGTGTACACAAGGTGAAAAGAGACAGAAAGTGAAAAATTCTTTAGATAGAGAGGGACAAGAAGTCTTAGAGAAGAGAAAAGGGAGAGAGAATATTAATGGGAAAAAGCATTGAGTGGGAGAGGATGAGGGGATTAGAAGGTGGAAATAGGAGAATAGAGAGGAGAGAGAAGCTGAAAGGGAAGAGGAGGAGGAGGAGAATATGTACCTAAGATATGTTTGTGTTATAATAGAAGTGTCCAAAATGATATACACATGGTAAGTACATACTGTATATCCACATGTATAAGGAATATACTTCAGGATTAGAACTCTTGTCTAGCCTGATTATTATCAGTAATTAATATAAATATTAATTACCTGTCTTATCATTCTTTCTCACAGCTGACCAGAAAAATATCAGATTCCATCATCTCACCGGGCATCA
>JAKVIS010002895.1:0-20059 GCA_033119425.1 Bufotes viridis | reverse complement strand
TACACTCCATATATAAATGATAATATTATACATATACAGTGTGTTATGTACCATATACATCATACACTCCATATATAAATGATATTATACATATACAATGTGTTATGTATTACATACCTCATACCACATCGTACACACCTTATATACCTGATATTATATATATACAGTGTGTTATACATTATATACCTCATACTACATCATACACTCCATATATAAGTGATAATATTATACAAATACAATGTGTTATGTATTATATACCTCATACTACATCATAAACACCTTACATCCCTGATATTATATATATACAGTGTGTGTTATACATTGTATACATCATACTACATCATACGCTCCATATATAAATGATAATATTATACATATACAGTGTGTTATGTAATATATACCTCATACTGCATCATACACACCTTACATCCCTGATATTATATATATATATATATATATATATATACATACAGTGTGTTATACATTATATACCTCATACTACATCATACACACCATATATACCTGATATTATATATATACATTGTGTTATACATTATATACCTCATACTACATCATACACTCATTATATAAATGATAATATTAGACATATACAGTGTGTTATGTATCATATACCTCATACTACATCATACACACCTTACATACCTGATATTATATATATATATATATATATATATATATATATATATATATATATACAGTGTGTTATACATAGTATACCTCGTACTACATCATACACTCCATATATAAATGATAATATTATACATATACAATGTGTTATGTATTATATACCTCATACTACATCATACACACCTTATATACCTGATATTATATATATATATGCAGTGTGTTATACATTATATACATCATACACTCCATATATAAATGATAATATTATACATATACAATGTGTTATGTATTATATACCTCATACTACATCATACACACCTTATATACCTGACATTATACATATACAGTGTGTTATACATAATATACCTCATACTACATCATACACTCCATATATAAATGATACTATTATACATATACAGTGTGTTATGTACTATATACCTCATACACACCTTAAATACCTGATATTATAGATATGCAGTGTGTGTTATACATTGTATACCTCATACTACATCATACACTCCATATATAAATGATAATATTATACATATACAATGTGTTATGTATTATATATCTCATTCAACATCATACACAACTTATATACCTGATATTACATATATATATACAGTGTGTTATACATTATATACCTCATACTACATCATACACAACTTATATACCTGATATTACATACATATATACAGTGTGTTATACATTATATACCTCATACTACATCATACACACCTTATATACCTTATATTATATATACAGTGTGTTATACATTATATACATCATACTACATCATACACTCCATAGATAAATGATAATATTATACATATACAATGTGTTATGTATTATATACCTCATACTACATCATACAAACCTTATATACCTGATATTATATATATACAGTGTGTTATACATTATATACCTCATACTACATCATACACTCATTATATAAATGATAATATTAGACATATACAGTGTGTTATGTATCATATACCTCATACTACATCATACACACCTTACATACCTGATATTATATATATATATATATATATATATATACAGTGTGTTATACATAGTATACCTCGTACTACATCATACACTCCATATATAAATGATAATATTATACATATACAATGTGTTATGTATTATATATCTCATTCTACATCATACACAACTTATATACCTGATATTACATATATATATATACAGAGTGTTATACATTATATACCTCATACTACATCATACACAACTTATATACCTGATATTACATATATATATATATATACAGTGTGTTATACATTATATACCTCATACTACATCATACGCACCTTATAAACCTGACATTATACATATACAGTGTGTTATACATAATATACCTCATACTACATCATACACTCCATATATAAATGATACTATTATACATATACAGTGTGTTATGTACTATATACCTCATACACACCTTAAATACCTGATATTATAGATATACAGTGTGTGTTATACATTGTATACCTCATACTACATCATACACTCCATATATAAATGATAATATTATACATATACAATGTGTTATGTATTATATATCTCATTCTACATCATACACAACTTATATACCTGATATTACATATATATATACAGTGTGTTATACATTATATACCTCATACTACATCATACACAACTTATATACCTGATATTACATATATATATATATATATATACAGTGTGTTATACATTATATACCTCATACTACATCATACACACCTTATATACCTGATATTATATATACAGTGTGTTATACATTATATACATCATACTACATCATACACTCCATAGATAAATGATAATATTATACATATACAATGTGTTATGTATTATATACCTCATACTACATCATACACACCTTATATACCTGATATTATATATATACAGTGTGTTATACATTGTATACCTCATACTACATCATACACTCCATATATAAATGATAATATTATACATATACAGTGTGTTATGTACTATATACCTCATACTACATCATGCACAACTTATATACCTGTTATTATATACACAGTGTGTTATACATTGTATACCTCATACTACATCATACACTCCATATATAAATGATAATATTATACATATACAATGTGTTATGTATTATATACCTCATACTACATCATACACACCTTATATACCTGATATTATATATATACAGTGTGTGTTATACATTGTATACCTCATACTACATCATACACTCCATATATAAATGATAATATTATACATATACAGTGTGTTATGTACTATATACCTCATACTACATCATACACACCTTATATACTTGATATTATATATAAACAGTGTGTGTTATACATTGTATACCTCATAATACATCATACACACCTTACATACCTGATATTAAATATATACAGTGTGTTATAATTATATACCTCATACTACATCATACACTCCATATATAAATGATAATATTATACATATAAAGTGTGTTATTTACTATATACCTCATACTACATCATACACACCTTATGTACCTGATATCATATATATACAGTGTGTTATGCATTATATACCTCATACTACATCATACACTCCATATATAAATGATAATATTATACATATACAGTGTGTTATGTACTATATACCTCATACTACATCATACACAACTTCTATACATGTTATTATATATACAGTGTGTGTTATACATTGTATACCTCATACTACATCATACACTCCATATATAAGTGATAATATTATACATATACAATGTGTTATGAATTATATACCTCATACTACATCATACACACCTTATATAAATGATATTATACATATACAGTGTGTTATTTACTATATACCTCATACTACATCATACTCACCTTATATACCTGATATTATAGATATACAGTGTGTGTTATACATTGTATACCTCATACTACATCATACACACCTTATATACCTGATATCATATATATATACAGTGTGTTATACATTATATACCTCATACTACATCATACACTCCATATATACATGATAATATTAGACATATACAGTGTGTTATGAATTATATACGTCATACTACATCATACACACCTTATATACCTGATATTATATATATACAGTGTGTTATACATTATATAACTCATACTACATCATACACAAATTATATACCTGATATTATTTATGTATATAGTGTGTTATACATTATATACATCATACTACATCATACACTCCATATATAAATGATAATATTATACATATACAATGTGTTATGTATTATATACCTCATACTACATCATACACACCATATATACCTGATATTATATATATACAGTGTGTTATACATTGCATACCTCATACGACATCATACACTCCATATATAAATGCTAATATTATATATATACAATGTGTTATGTATTATATACCTCATACTACATCATACACACCTTATATACCTGATATTATATATATACAGTGTGTGTTATACATTATATACCTCATACTAAATCATACACTCCATATATAAATGATAATATTATACATATACAGTGTGTTATGTATTACATACCTCATACCACATCGTACACACCTTATATACCTTATATTATATATATACAGTGTGTTATACATTATATACCTCATACTACATCATACACTCATTATATAAATGATAATATTATACAAATACAATGTGTTATGTATTATATACCTCATACTACATCATAAACACCTTACATCCCTGATATTATATATATATATACAGTGTGTGTTATACATTGTATACATCATACTACATCATACGCTCCATATATAAATGATAATATTATACATATACAGTGTGTTATGTAATATATACCTCATACTGCATCATACACACATTACATCCCTGATAATATATATATATATATATATATATATATATATATACAGTGTGTTATACATTATATACCTCATACTACATCATACACACCATATATACCTGATATTATATATATACAGTGTGTTATACATTATATACCTCATACTACATCATACACACCTTATGTACCTGATATCATATATATACAGTGTGTTATGCATTATATACCTCATACTACATCATACACTCATTATATAAATGATAATATTAGACATATACAGTGTGTTATGTATCATATACCTCATACTACATCATACACACCTTACATACCTGATATTATATATATATATATATATATATATATATTTACAGTGTGTTATACATAGTATACCTCGTACTACATCATACACTCCATATATAAATGATAATATTATACATATACAGTGTGTTATTTACTATATACCTCATACTACATCATACACTCCATATATAAATGATAATATTATACATATACAATGTGTTATGTATTACATACCTCATACTACGTCATACACACCTTATGTACCTGATATCATATATATACAGTGTGTTATACATTATATACCTCATACTACATCATACACTCCATATATAAATGATAATATTATACATATACAGAGTGTTATGTACTATATACCTCATACTACATCATACACAACTTATATACATGTTATTATATATACAGTGTGTGTTATACATTGTATACCTAATACTACATCATACACTCCAGATATTAATGATAATATTATACATATACAATGTGTTATGTATTATATACCTCATATTACATCATACACACCTTATATACCTGATATTATATATATACAGTGTGTTATACATTATATACCTCATACTACATCATAGACATCTTACATGACTGATATTAAATAATATACAGTGTGCTATACATTATATACCTCATACTACATCATACACTCCATAAATAAATGATAATATTATACATATACAATTTGTTATGTATTATATACCTCATACTACATCATACACACCTTATATACCTGATATTATATATATACAGTGTGTTATACATTATATACCTCATACTACATCATACACTACATAAATAAATGATAATATTATACATATACAGTGTGTTATGTACTATATACCTCATACTACATCATACACATCTTACATACCTGATATGAAATATATACAGTGTGTTATACATTATATACCTCATACTACATCATACACTACATATATAAATGATAATATTATACATATGCAGTGTGTTATGTATTATATACCTCATACTACATTATACACACCTTATATACCTGGTATTATATATACAGTGTGTGTTATACATTGTATACATAATATTACATCATAAACTCCATATATAAATGATAATATTATACATATACAATGTTTTATGTATTATATACCTCATACTACATCATACACACTTTATATACCTGATATTATATATATACAGTGTGTTATACATTATATACCTCATACTACATCATACACTACATATATAAATGATAATATTATACATATACAGTGTGTTATGTACTATATACCTCATACTACATCATACACAACTTCTATACATGTTATTATATATACAGTGTGTGTTATACATTTTATACCTCATACTACATCATACACTCCATATATAAGTGATAATATTATACATATACAATGTGTTATGAATTATATACCTCATACTACATCATACACACCTTATATAAATGATATTATACATATACAGTGTGTTATTTACTATATACCTCATACTACATCATACACACCTTATATACCTGATATTATAGATATACAGTGTGTGTTATACATTGTATACCTCATACTACATCATACACACCTTATATACCTGATATCATATATATATACAGTGTGTTATACATTATATACCTCATACTACATCATACACTCCATATATACATGATAATATTAGACATATACAGTGTGTTATGAATTATATACGTCATACTACATCATACACACCTTATATACCTGATATTATATATATACAGTGTGTTATACATTATATAACTCATACTACATCATACACACATTATATACCTGATATTATATATGTATATAGTGTGTTATACATTATATACATCATACTACATCATACACTCCATATATAAATGATAATATTATACATATACAATGTGTTATGTATTATATACCTCATACTACATCATACACACCATATATACCTGATATTATATATATACAGTGTGTTATACATTGTATACCTCATACGACATCATACACTCCATATATAAATGCTAATATTATATATATACAATGTGTTATGTATTATATACCTCATACTACATCATACACACCTTATATACCTGATATTATATATATACAGTGTGTTATACATTATATACCTCATACTACATCATACACTCCATATATAAATGATAATATTATACATATACAGTGTGTTATGTATTATATACCTCATACCACATCGTACACACCTTATATACCTGATATTATATATATACAGTGTGTTATACATTATATACCTCATACTACATCATACACTCATTATATAAATGATAATATTATACAAATACAATGTGTTATGTATTATATACCTCATACTACATCATACACACCTTACATCCCTGATATTATATATATATACAGTGTGTGTTATACATTGTATACATCATACTACATCATACACTCCATATATAAATGATAATATTATACATATACAGTGTGTTATGTAATATATACCTCATACTGCATCATACACATTACATCCCTGATAATATATATATATATATATATATATATATATACAGTGTGTTATACATTATATACCTCATACTACATCATACACTCCATATATACCTGATATTATATATATACAGTGTGTTATGCATTATATACCTCATACTACATCATACACACCTTATATACCTGATATTATATATATACAGTGTGTTATACATTATATACCTCATACTACATCATACACTCATTATTTAAATGATAATATTAGACATATACAGTGTGTTATGTATCATATACCTCATACTACATCATACACACCTTACATACCTGATATTATATATATATATATATATATATATATTACAGTGTGTTATACATTAGTATACCTCATACTACATCATACACTCCATATATAAATGATAATATTATACATATACAATGTGTAATGTATTACATACCTCATACTACATCATACACACTTTATGTACCTGATATCATATATATACAGTGTGTTATACATTATATACCTCATACTACATCATACACTCCATATATAAATGATAATATTATACATATACAGTGTGTTATGTACTATATACCTCATACTACATCATACACAACTTATATACATGTTATTATATATACAGTGTGTGTTATACATTGTATACCTAATACTACATCATACACTCCAGATATTAATGATACTATTATACATATACAATGTGTTATGTATTATATACCTCATATTACATCATACACACCTTATATACCTGATATTATATATATACAGTGTGTTATACATTATATACCTCATACTACATCATAAACATCTTACATGACTGATATTAAATAAATACAGTGTGCTATACATTATATACCTCATACTACATCATACACTCCATAAATAAATGATAATATTATACATATACAATTTGTTATGTATTATATACCTCATACTACATCATACACACCTTATATACCTGATATTATATATACAGTGTGTTACACATTATATACCTCATACTACATCATACACTCCATAAATAAATGATAATATTATACATATACAGTGTGTTATGTACTATATACCTCAAACTACATCATACACACCTTACATACCTGATATGAAATATATACAGTGTGTTAAACATTATATAGCTCATACTACATCATACACTACACATATAAATGATAATATTATACATATGCAGTGTGTTATGTATTATATACATCATACTACATTATACACACCTTATATACCTGTTATTATATATACAGTGTGTGTTATACATTGTATACCTCATATTACATCATACACTCCATATATAAATGATAATATTATACATATACAATGTGTTATGTATTATAAAGCTCATACTACATCATACACACCTTATATACCTGATATAATATATTTTCAGTGTGTTATACATTATATACCTCATACTACATCATACACTCCATATATAAATGACGATATTATACATATACAGTGTTTTATGTACTATATACCTCATACTACATCATACACACCTTATATACCTGATATTATAGATATACAGTGTGTGTTATACATTGTATACCTCATACTACATCATACACGCCTTATATACCTGATATCATATATATATACAGTGTGTTATACATTATATACCTCATACTACATCATACACTCCATATATAAATGATAATATTAGACATATACAGTGTGTTATGAATTATATACGTCATACTACATCATACACACCTTATATACCTGATATTATATATATACAGTGTGTTATACATTATATAACTCATACTACATCATACACACATTATATACCTGATATTATATATGTATACAGTGTGTTATACATTATATTCATCATACTACATCATACACTCCATATATAAATGATAATATTATACATATACAATGTGTTATGTATTATATACCTCATACTACATCATACACACCTTATATACCTGATATTATATATATATACAGTGTGTTATACATTGTATACCTCATACTGACATCATACACTCCATATATAAATGATAATATTATACATATACAATGTGTTATGTATTATATACCTCATACTACATCATACACACCTTATATACCTGATATTATATATATACAGTGTGTTATACATTATATACCTCATTCTACATCATAAACATCTTACATAACTGATATTAAATATATACAGTGTGTTATACATTATATACCTCATACTACATCATACACTCCATATATAAATGATAATATTATACATATACAGTGTGTTATGTATTATATACCTCATACTACATCATACACACCTTATATACCTGATATTATATATATACAGTGTGTTATACATTATATACCTCATACTACATCATACACTCCATATATAAATGATAATATTATACATATACAATGTGTTATGTATTATATACCTCATACTACATCATACACACCTTATATACCTGATATTATATATATACAGTGTGTTATACATTATATACCTCATACTACATCATACACTCCATATATAAATGATAATATTATACATATACAGTGTGTTATGTATTATATACCTCATACTACATCATACACACCTTATATACCTGATAATATATATATATACAGTGTGTTATACATTATATACCTCATACTACATCATACACACCTTATATAACTGATATTATATATATATACAGTGTGTGTTATACATTATATACCTCATACTACATCATACACTCCATATATAAATGATATATATATATATACAGTGTGTTATGTATTATATACCTCATACTACATCATACACACCTTATATACCTGATATTATATATATATGTATATATATATATATATATATATATATATATATATACAGTGTGTTATACATTATATACATCATACTACATCATACACTCCATATATAAATAATAATATTATACAAATACAATGTGTTATGTATTATCATACCTCATACTACATCATACACACCTTATATACCTGATATCATATATATACAGTGTGTTATACATTATATACCTCATACTACATCATACACTCCATATATAAATGATAATATTATACATATACAGAGTGTTATGTACTATATACCTCATACTACATCATACACAACTTATATACATGTTATTATATATATAGTGTGTGTTATACATTGTATACCTAATACTACATCATAAACTCCAGATATAAATGATAATATTATACATATACAATGTGTTATGTATTATATACCTAATATTTCATCATACACACCTTATATACCTGATATTATATATATATACAGTGTGTTATACATATATATACCCTCATACTACATCATACACTCCATATATAAATGATAATATTATACATATACAGTGTGTTATGTATTATATACCTCATACTACATCATACACACCTTATATACCTGATATTATATATATACAGTGTGTTATACATTATATACCTCATACTACATCATACACTCCATATATAAATGATAATATTATACATATACAGTGTGTTAGGTATTATATACCTCATACTACATCATACACACATTATATACCTGATATTATATATATACAGTGTGTTATACATTATATACATCATACTACATCATACACTCCATATATAAATGATAATATTATACATATACAATGTGTTATGTATTATATACCTCATACTACATCATACACACCTTATATACCTGATATTATATATATACAGTGTGTTACACATTATATACCTCATACTACATCATACACTCCATATATAAATGATAATATTATACATATACAATGTGTTATGTATTATATACCTCATACTACATTATACACACCTTATATACCTGATATTATATATATACAGTGTGTTATACATTGTATACCTCATATTACATCATACACTCCATATATAAATGATAATATTATACATATACAGTGTTTTACGTACTATATACCTCATACTACATCATACACACCTTATATACCTGATATTATAGATATACAGTGTGTGTTATACATTGTATACCTCATACTACATCATACACGCCTTATATACCTGATATCATATATATATATACAGGGTGTTATACATTATATTCCTCATACTACATCATACACTCATATATAAATGATAATATTAGACATATACAGTGTGTTATGAATTATATACGTCATACTACATCATACACACCTTATATACCTGATATTAAATATATACAGTGTGTTATACATTATATAACTCATACTACATCATACACACATTATATACCTGATATTATATATATATACAGTGTGTTATACATTATATTCATCATACTACATCATACACTCCATATATAAATGATAATATTATACATATACAATGTGTTATGTATTATATACCTCATACTACATCATACACACCTTAAATACCTGAAATTATATATATACAGTGTGTTATACATTGTATACCTCATATGACATCATACACTCCATATATAAATGATAATATTATACATATACAATGTGTTATGTATTATATACCTCATACTACATCATACACACCATAAATACCTGATATTATATATATACAGTGTGTTATACATTATATACCTCATACTACATCATAAACATCTTACATGACTGATATTAAATATATACAGTGTGTTATACATTATATACCTCATACTACATCATACACTCCATATATAATTGATAATTTTATACATATACAATGTGTTATGTATTATATACCTCATACTACATTATACACACCTTATATACCTGATATTATATATATATATACAGTATGTTACACATTATATACCTCATACTACATCATACACTCCATATATAAAGGATAATATTTTACATATCCAGTGTGTTATGTACTATATACCTCATACTACATCATACACACCTTACATACCTGATATTAAATATATACAGTGTGTTATACATTATATACCTCATACTACATCATACACTACATATATAAATGATAATATTATACATATACAGTGTGTTATGTATTATATACCTCATACTACATCATACACACCTTATATCCCTGATATCGTATATATACAGTGTGTTATACATTATATACCTCATACTACATCATACACACCTTATATACCTGATATTATATATATATATATACACAGTGTGTTACACATTATATACCTCATACTACATCATACACTCCATATATAAATGATAATATTATACATATACAGTGTGTTACACATTATATACCTCATACTACATCATACACTCCATATATAAATGATAATATTATACATATACAATGTGTTATGTATTACATACCTCATTCTACATCATACACACCTTATGTACCTGATATCATATATATAAAGTGTGTTATACATTATATACCTCATACTACATCATACACTCCATATATAAATGATAATATTATACATATACAGTGTGTTATGTACTATATACCTCATACTACATCATACACACCTTATATACCTGATATTATATATATACAGTGTGTTATACATTATATACATCATACTACATCATACACTCCATATATAAATGATAATATTATACATATACAATGTGTTATGTATTATATACCTCATACTACATCATACACACCTTATATACCTGATATTATATATATATACAGTGTGTTATACATTGTATACCTCATACGACATCATACACTCCATATATAAATGATAATATTATACATATACAATGTGTTATGTATTATATACCTCATACTACATCATACAAACCTTATATACCTGATATTATATATATATATATATATATATATATATATATATACAGTGTGTGTTATACATTGTATACCTCATACTACATCATACACTCCATATATAAATTATAATATTATACATATACAGTAAGTTATGTACTATATACCTCATACTACATCATACACTCCATATATAAATGATAATATTATACATATGCAATGTGTTATGTATTATATATCTTATTCTACATCATACACACCTTATATTCCTGATATTACATATATATATATACAGTGTATTATACATTATATACCTCATACTACATCATACACTCCATATATAAATGATAATATTATACATATAAAGTGTGTTATGTACTATATACCTCATACTACATCATACACACCTTATATACCTGATATTATAGATATACAGTGTGTGTTATACTTTGTATACCTCATACTACATCATACACTCCATATATAAATCATAATATTATACATATACAATGTGTTATGTATTACATACCTCAAAGTACATCATACACACCTTATATACCTGATATTATATATATACAGTGTGTTATACATTATATACCTCATACTACATCATACACTCCATATATAAATGATAATATTATACATATGCAGTGTGTTATGTATTATATACCTCATACTACATTATACACACCTTATATACCTGTTATTATATATACAGTGTGTGTTATACATTGTATACCTCATATTACATCATACACTCCATATATAAATGATAATATTATACATATACAATGTGTTATGTATTATATACCTCATACTACATTATACACACCTTATATACCTGATATTATATATATACAGTGTGTTATACATTATATACCTCATACTACATCATACACTCCATATATAAATGATGATATTATACATATACAGTGTTTTACGTACTATATACCTCATACTACATCATACACACCTTATATACCTGATATTATAGATATACAGTGTGTGTTATACATTGTATACCTCATACTACATCATACACGCCTTATATACCTGATATCATATATATATACAGTGTGTTATACATTATATACCTCATACTACATCATACACTCCATATATAAATGATGATATTATACATATACAGTGTTTTACGTACTATATACCTCATACTACATCATACACACCTTATATACCTGATATTATAGATATACAGTGTGTGTTATACATTGTATACCTCATACTACATCATACACGCCTTATATACCTGATAGCATATATATATATAGTGTGTTATACATTATATACCTCATACTACATCATACACTCCATATATAAATGATAATATTATACATATACAATGTGTTATGTATTATATACCTCATACTACATTATACACACCTTAAATACCTGATATTATATATACAGTGTGTTATACATTATATACCTCATACTACATCATACACTCCATATATAAATGATGATATTATACATATACAGTGTTTTACGTACTATATTCCTCATACTACATCATACACACCTTATATACCTGATATTATAGATATACAGTGTGTGTTATACATTGTATACCTCATACTACATCATACACGCCTTATATACCTGATATTATATATATACAGTGTGTTATACATTATATAACTCATACTACATCATACACACATTATATACCTAATATTATATATGTATACAGTGTGTTATACATTATATATCATCATACTACATCATACACTCCATATATAAATGATAATATTATACATATACAATGTGTTATGTATTATATACCTCATACTACATCATACACACCTTATATACCTGATATTATATATATACAGTGTGTTACACATTATATACCTCATACTACATCATACACTCCATATATAAATGATAATATTTTACATATACAGTGTGTTATGTACTATATACCTCATACTACATCATACACACCTTACATACCTGATATTAAATATATACAGTGTGTTATACATTATATACCTCATACTACATCATACACTACATATATAAATGATAATATTATACATATACAGTGTGTTATGTATTATATACCTCATACTACATCATACACACCTTATATACCTGATATTATATATATATATATATATATATATATATATATATATATATATGTATACAGGGTGTTATACATTATATACATCATACTACATCATACACTCCATAGATAAATGATAATATTATACATATACAATGTGTTATGTATTACATACCTCATTCTACATCATACACACCTTATATACCTGATATTATAGATATACAGTGTGTGTTATACATTGTATACCTCATACTACATCATACACACCTTATGTACCTGATATCATATATATACAGTGTTTTATACATTATATACCTCATACTACATCATACACACCTTATATACCTGATATTATATATATACAGTGTGTTACACATTATATACCTCATACTACATCATACACTCCATATATAAATGATAATATTATAAATATACAGTGTGTTACACATTATATACCTCATACTACATCATACACTCCATATATAAATGATAATATTATACATATACAATGTGTTATGTATTACATACCTCATTCTACATCATACACACCTTATGTACCTGATATCATATATATAAAGTGTGTTATACATTATATACCTCATACTACATCATACACTCCATATATAAATGATAATATTATACATATACAGTGTGTTATGTACTATATACCTCATACTACATCATACACAACTTATATACCTGTTATTATATATACAGTGTGTGTTATACATTGTATACCTAATACTACATCATACACTCCATATATAAATGATAATATTATACATATACAATGTGTTTTGTATTAAATACCTCATACTACATCATACACTCCTTATATACCTGATATTATATATATACAGTGTGTTACACATTATATACCTCATACTACATCATACACTCCATATATAAATGATAATATTATACATATACAGTGTGTTATGTATTATATACCTCATACTACATCATACACACCTTATATACCTGATATTATATATATACAGTGTGTTATACATTATATACATCATACTACATCATACACTCCATATATAAATGATAATATTATACATATACAATGTGTTATGTATTATATACCTCATACTACATCATACACACCTTATATACCTGATATTATATATATACAGTGTGTTATACATTATATACCTCATACTGCATCATACACACCTTATATAACTGATATTATATATATATACAGTGTGTGTTATACATTGTATACCTCATACTACATCATAAACTCCATATATAAATGATAATATACATATACAATGTGTTATGTATTATATACCTCATACTACATCATACACAACATATATACACGATATTATATATATATATATATATATATACAGTGTGTTATACATTATATACATCATACTACATCATACACTCCATATATAAATGATAATAATATACAAATACAATGTGTTATGTATTTCATACCTCATACTACATCATACACACCTTATGTACCTGATATCATATATATAAAGTGTGTTATACATTATATACCTCATACTACATCATACACTCCATATATAAATGATAATATTATACATATACAGTGTGTTATGTACTATATACCTCATACTACATCATACACAACTTATATACCTGTTATTATATATACAGTGTGTGTTATACATTGTATACCTAATACTACATCATACACTCCATATATAAATGATAATATTATACATATACAATGTGTTTTGTATTAAATACCTCATACTACATCATACACTCCTTATATACCTGATATTATATATATACAGTGTGTTACACATTATATACCTCATACTACATCATACACTCCATATATAAATGATAATATTATACATATACAGTGTGTTATGTATTATATACCTCATACTACATCATACACACCTTATATACCTGATATTATATATATACAGTGTGTTATACATTATATACATCATACTACATCATACACTCCATATATAAATGATAATATTATACATATACAATGTGTTATGTATTATATACCTCATACTACATCATACACACCTTATATACCTGATATTATATATATACAGTGTGTTATACATTATATACCTCATACTACATCATACACACCTTATATAACTGATATTATATATATATACAGTGTGTGTTATACATTGTATACCTCATACTACATCATAAACTCCATATATAAATGATAATATACATATACAATGTGTTATGTATTATATACCTCATACTACATCATACACACCTTATATACCTGATATTATATATATATATATATATATATATATATATACAGTGTGTTATACATTATATACATCATACTACATCATACACTCCATATATAAATAATAATAATATACAAATACAATGTGTTATGTATTTCATACCTCATACTACATCATACACACCTTATGTACCTGATATCATATATATAAAGTGTGTTATACATTATATACCTCATACTACATCATACTCTACATATATACATGATAATATTATACATATACAGAGTGTTATGTACTATATACCTCATACTACATCATACACAACTTATATACATGTTATTATATATATAGTGTGTGTTATACATTGTATACCTAATACTACATCATAAACTCCAGATATAAATGATAATATTATACATATACAATGTGTTATGTATTATATACCTAATATTTCATCATACACACCTTATATACCTGATATTATATATATATACAGTGTGTTACACATAATATACCCCATAATACATCATACACTCCATATATAAATGATAATATTATACATATACAGTGTGTTATGTATTATATACCTCATACTACATCATACACACCTTATATACCTGATATTATATATATACAGTGTGTTATACATTATATACCTCATACTACATCATACACTCCATATATAAATGATAATATTATACATATACAGTGTGTTAGGTATTATATACCTCATACTACATCATACACACATTATATACCTGATATTATATATATATATATATATATATATATATATATATATATATATAATAAGAGAAAAATGGTGAGCAGCACATTTGAAAATCTGGTGCAAAAACACCAGATTTTATATATATAGTGTGTGTTATACATTGTATACCTAATACTACATCATAAACTCCAGATATAAATGATAATATTATACATATACAATGTGTTATGTATTATATACCTAATATTACATCATACACACCTTATATACCTGATATTATATATATATACAGTGTGTTACACATAATATACCCCATAATACATCATACACTCCATATATAAATGATAATATTATACATATACAATGTGTTATGTATTATTTACCTCATACTACATCATACACACCTTATATACCTGATATTATATATATATACAGTGTGTTATACATTGTATACCTCATACGACATCATACAATCAGTATATAAATGATAATATTATACATATACAATGTGTTATGTATTATATACCTAATACTACATCATACACACCTTATATACCTGATATTATATATATACAGTGTGTGTTATACATTGTATACCTCATACTACATCATACACTCCATATATAAATGATAATATTATACATATACAATGTGTTATGAATCATATACCTCATACTACATCATACACACCTTATATACCTTATATTATATATATACAGTGTGTTATACATTATATACCTCATACTACATTATACACTCCATATATAAATGATAATATTATACATATACAGTGTGTTATTTACTATATACCTCATACTACATCATACACACCTTATATACCTGATATTATAGATATACAGTGTGTGTTATACATTGTATACCTCATACACACCTTATATACCTGATATCATATATATATACAGTGTGTTATACATTATATACCTCATACTACATCATACACTCCATATATAAATGATAATATTAGACATATACAGTGTGTTATGAATTATATACGTCATACTACATCATACACACCTTATATACCTGATATTATATATATACAGTGTGTTATACATTATATACCTCATACTACATCATACACACCTTATATACCTGATATTATAGATATACAGTGTGTGTTATACATTGTATACCTCATACACACCTTATATACCTGATATCATATATATATACAGTGTGTTATACATTATATACCTCATACGACATCATACACTCCATATATAAATGCTAATATTATATATATACAATGTGTTATGTATTATATACCTCATACTACATCATAGACTTCATATATAAATGATAATATTATACATATACAGTGTGTTATGTACCATATACATCATACACTCCATATATAAATGATATTATACATATACAATGTGTTATGTATTACATACCTCATACCACATCGTACACACCTTATATTCCTGATATTATATATATACAGTGTGTTATACATTATATACCTCATACTACATCATACACTCATTATATAAATGATAATATTATACAAATACAATGTGTTATGTATTATATACCTCATACTACATCATAAACACCTTACATCCCTGATATTATATATATACAGTGTGTGTTATACATTGTATACATCATACTACATCATACACTCCATATATAAATGATAATATTATACATATACAGTGTGTTATGTAATATATACCTCATACTGCATCATACACACCTTACATCCCTGTATATTACATATATATATATATATATATATATATATATATATACAGTGTGTTATACAATATGTACCTCATACTACATCATACGCACCTATATATACCTGATATTATATATATACAGTGTGTTATACATTATATACCTCATACTACATCATACATTCCATATATAAATGATAATATTATACATATACAGTGTGTTATGTACTATATACCTCATACTACATCAT
>JAKVIS010002894.1:0-20225 GCA_033119425.1 Bufotes viridis | reverse complement strand
TCCTCTTATTCTTTCCCTCTCCTTTGTTTGATGTTAATTACTTTGCCAGTGTCTGGCTTGATGGATATTTCTCAGGGAGTCTATAGTGTGTCATGGTGATTTATGTTGCGGAGTGGGATTACTATTTACAATGCTGGTTCCTGCCGCAATTAAAATTGAAAATGGGTGTGCGACTTTATGGTTGGAGACATAATTAATCAGGGCATTTGAATAATTAAGCGATCATTAAATACATTAAAATCTAATGAATCTGGCTCGTCTCTTTCTTGTTGGCTGCTATTTAGAATTAGGCAAGTAGATATTAGAGTGGTGGGTCAGGAGAATGAATGACCTTAGAATTATTGCAGAGTAGCATTGTTCAATTACTGTGCCAACCAATCATTGCAGATTCACATATACAACTTATTATATGGTGTTTACTTATAGAGATGTAGCAGAGCTATGTTTGCCACTTGACTGTTGCACTTGCAAATAATGATAACGCTCAAGTTTCACATGATGCTGGTCTTTTATATTCAGTCTAGAGAGTCTAATTTGGTGCACGATTTGGCAAATAAAAAAAAAATGGTATTTTATATACACCCAAATGCCACAATTACCCTGAAAATGGGTACATAACACTCTCTGGTCTCCAAGACTTTCTGGGGAAAAAATATCTCTCTGTGTCCTCATGTGATGCCCGGCTGTGCCCATATTGTGGCATACAAACAGCGGATGCGCAATATATGGGCATAGACAGTGTGCAAACCATACAGTGGATGCAGTCCACAATCCAGAAGGAGCAGTGCGAAACAGAGGCACGGTTTCTCTTAGTTCCTCGGCACTGTAAAAAAAAAAAAGAACATGTTCTATTCTTTTGCGGTGTAGTCGGATCACGGACCCATTCAAGTTGAACCTGGATCTGTCTGTGGCAACCATATGGATGGTGACCGTGCATTGGGGACCGCAAAAATGACTGTTCAGAGCATTTCAAGTCCAATGCCAAGCTTCCATGTGATCCCGATTTGATCCCGTGCTGAGCCACGCCCCCTGCACTGATCACATGACGGTGACGTCACCCCAGGTCCTTCGGCTGTTCAACAGTTCGGGTTGGTGGCAGCCGACCCTTATGGATTCCATATGCCGCTATAGTGGAATCCATAACGGGATGCGCGACTTATCACAACCCGAACGCCGAACACTTTTTTTTAAAGTTCGCTCATCTCTACTCATGAACACGACCTTTGGATGTTTTGCAGTCTGCAAATTGCGGATCCGCAGAACATGGATACCGGGTGTATGCATTCTACATTATGCGGAACAGAACAGCCGGCTTCTAATAGAACCGTCCTATCCTTTTCTGTAATGTGGACAATAATAGGACATGTTCTATCATTTTGCAGAAAGGCCATGCGGACATACAGACACAGAATGCCCGCGGAGTCATATTTATTTACTTTTTACTTGGCTTGAGACCATTCCCCCTTCTGCCCCTGCCCCTTTAATGCCTCTTTTTTAATGTTGTCCCAAGTAGGGCTGTAACGATTAATCAACACTAGAGGAAGAAGGTGGGGCTGGAGGCAACTCACGGCGGGGCCAGTGAAGTAACTGTTCTCTACACCGGCCCTGTCGTTCACTAGGAGTATACATTTCTAAACTGTAATCCAGTATTCTGCAGTAACTTTAACTTTTAATCAGCGCTCATCTATCTTACACTCTTAGTCGGTAACAGGCAGTGCGGGCTCAGTCACTGACGTCAGGCACCTGCTCCTTCCACTAGGCGGCGCAGGCGCGTGACATCAGTGAGTGAGCTCCGTCCGCACTGCCTGTTAACGAAGCTGATTGTAAGGTAGATGAGAGCTGAATTAAAGTTAAAGTTACTGCAGGATACGGATTACAGTTTAGAAATGTACACTTCTGTGAGCGGCGAGGAGGGGATCTGTGGATGACACTGTTATAGGAGGGGATCTGTGGATGACACTGTTATGGGGAGGGGATCTATGGATGACACTTAACAAACAAAGAAGACAGAGAGAAAACCTATTGTTTAGAAAGTCTTCCCGTAAACCTCAAGGCTCCAACACATTCTCCTCTTATTCTTTCCCTCTCCTTTGTTTGATGTTAATTACTTTGCCAGTGTCTGGCTTGATGGATATTTCTCAGGGAGTCTATAGTGTGTCATGGTGATTTATGTTGCGGAGTGGGATTACTATTTACAATGCTGGTTCCTGCCGCAATTAAAATTGAAAATGGGTGTGCGACTTTATGGTTGGAGACATAATTAATCAGGGCATTTGAATAATTAAGCGATCATTAAATACATTAAAATCTAATGAATCTGGCTCGTCTCTTTCTTGTTGGCTGCTATTTAGAATTAGGCAAGTAGATATTAGAGTGGTGGGTCAGGAGAATGAATGACCTTAGAATTATTGCAGAGTAGCATTGTTCAATTACTGTGCCAACCAATCATTGCAGATTCACATATACAACTTATTATATGGTGTTTACTTATAGAGATGTAGCAGAGCTATGTTTGCCACTTGACTGTTGCACTTGCAAATAATGATAACGCTCAAGTTTCACATGATGCTGGTCTTTTATATTCAGTCTAGAGAGTCTAATTTGGTGCACGATTTGGCAAATAAAAAAAAAATGGTATTTTATATACACCCAAATGCCACAATTACCCTGAAAATGGGTACATAACACTCTCTGGTCTCCAAGACTTTCTGGGGAAAAAATATCTCTCTGTGTCCTCATGTGATGCCCGGCTGTGCCCATATTGTGGCATACAAACAGCGGATGCGCAATATATGGGCATAGACAGTGTGCAAACCATACAGTGGATGCAGTCCACAATCCAGAAGGAGCAGTGCGAAACAGAGGCACGGTTTCTCTTAGTTCCTCGGCACTGTAAAAAAAAAAAAGAACATGTTCTATTCTTTTGCGGTGTAGTCGGATCACGGACCCATTCAAGTTGAACCTGGATCTGTCTGTGGCAACCATATGGATGGTGACCGTGCATTGGGGACCGCAAAAATGACTGTTCAGAGCATTTCAAGTCCAATGCCAAGCTTCCATGTGATCCCGATTTGATCCCGTGCTGAGCCACGCCCCTGCACTGATCACATGACGGTGACGTCACCCCAGGTCCTTCGGCTGTTCAACAGTTCGGGTTGGTGGCAGCCGACCCTTATGGATTCCATATGCCGCTATAGTGGAATCCATAACGGGATGCGCGACTTATCACAACCCGAACGCTCGAACACCGGACTTTTTTAAAGTTCGCTCATCTCTACTCATGAACACGACCGTTGGATGTTTTGCAGTCTGCAAATTGCGGATCCGCAGAACATGGATACCGGGTGTATGCATTCTACATTATGCGGAACAGAACAGCCGGCTTCTAATAGAACCGTCCTATCCTTTTCTGTAATGTGGACAATAATAGGACATGTTCTATCATTTTGCAGAAAGGCCATGCGGACATACAGACACAGAATGCCCGCGAGTCATATTTATTTACTTTTTACTTGGCTTGAGACCATTCCCCTTCTGCCCCTGCCCCTTTAATGCCTCTTTTTTAATGTTGTCCCAAGTAGGGCTGTAACGATTAATCAACACTAGAGGAAGAAGGTGGGGCTGGAGGCAACTCACGGCGGGGCCAGTGAAGTAACTGTTCTCTACACCGGCCCTGTCGTTCATCAGGAGTATACATTTCTAAACTGTAATCCAGATTCTGCAGTAACTTTAACTTTTAATCAGCGCTCATCTATCTTACACTCTTCGTCGGTAACAGGCAGTGCGGGCTCAGTCACTGACGCCAGGCACCTGCTCCTTCCACTAGGCGGCGCAGGCGCGTGACATCAGTGAGTGAGCTCCGTCCGCACTGCCTGTTAACGAAGCTGATTGTAAGGTAGATGAGAGCTGAATTAAAGTTAAAGTTACTGCAGGATACGGATTACAGTTTAGAAATGTACACTTCTGTGAGCGGCGGGAGGGGATCTGTGGATGACACTGTTATAGGAGGGGATCTGTGGATGACACTGTTATGGGGAGGGGATCTATGGATGACACTGTTATAGAGAGGGGGATCTGTGGATGACACTGTTATAGGGAGGGGGATCTGTGGATGACACTGTTATAGGGAGGTGGATCTATGGATGACACTGTTATAGGGAGGGGATCTGTGGATGACACTGTTATGGGGAGGGGATCTATGGATGACACTGTTATAGGGAGGGGGATCTGTGGATGACACTGTTATATGGAGGGGATCTGTGGGTGACACTGTTATAGGGAGGGGATCTATGGATGACACTGTTATAGGGAGGGGAATCTGTGGATGACACTGTTATAGGGAGGGTGCTCTGTGGATGACACTGTTATGGGGGGGATCTGTGGATGACACTGTTATAGGGAGGGGGATCTGTGGATGCCACTGTTATAGGGAGGGGGATCTGTGAATGACACTATTATAGGGAGGGGATCTGTGGATGACACTGTCATGGGGTGGATTTGTGGATGACAAATATAGCACAAGATGCTAAATACGGTATGTGTCATCCACAGATCCCCCCATAAGTGACATCCACAGATCCCACCCATAGCAGTGTCAACCACAGATTCCCCTCCATAACAGTATCATCCGCAGATCCCCATAACAGTGTCATCCACAGATCCCCCATAACAGTATCATCCACAGATCCCCATAACAGTGTCATCCACAGATCCCCCATAACAGTGCCATCCACAGATCCCCCTCCCATAACAGTGTTATCCACAGATCCCCATAACCATGCCCTTCAACAGATCTCCCATAACCGTGCCATCTACAGGTCCCCTCCATCACAGTGTCCTCCACAGATCACCCCCATAACAGTGGTCCATCCACAGATCACCCATAACAGTGTCATACACAGATCCCACATAACTTTGTCATACATAGGCCACCATTAGTTCAAAACCCACCAAAGGCACACCTTTTGGTTCAAAATATTTAAATATAAAAAATACGGTGAGTCCCTGACCCCTGAATTTCAGTCCCACCCTCCTATGACCCTTCACTCACCAATCAGGCGCTGCCGCTGCTGCTCTCTCAACCCCCCCCCACCCCGCCATCTGACGCGCTACATCGTGCGTAATGCGAAATTATGACAAGTGCTCTTTTTTTTTTACTTAAGCCCCTGCTCTTTAAAATGTCTGTGCACGTTCCTGCTGTGCAGGAATAAGAATCTGTACAGGAACAGAGCTCAGCAGTCATGTGCTCACACAGGCCATTTCTGGCCAGTAGCAGTGAGGTTCATGTATACAGCAAGTAAAACTTTAAGTCCAACAGGGACCTGAGGTGGTATAGACGGGAACCCAGTGCTGGAACCAGAATGCTCTGAACAATCAATTCATTAGGATTTCTTCCCCTTGGACCCCTACATAAAGCAAAAACAATAGTGAGAGCTAGTGTTGAGTGAATAAAAGACTTGAATTCAAATTTCAGAAAAAATTTGATTTGTCACAACGTCAGCTTTCCTCGTGCTTTGTGGTAACGAATCGATTTTCCCTGAAATGGGGGTAAAAATTTTTAAAAATCATACTTACCTCATCCATTTGAGCATGAAAAGGCCGCCATGGCCATCTTGCTTGAAAATCCCATGCAAAATCTAGTGTGCAATGACGTATGATGTAACCTTGCTGACCGATGTGATGACATCATCACACACTGCTCTGTGGCCTCTTTGCGATCAAATGGATAATTTTTTTATTTTTTTTATTGCAATTATAAAAATTCTGTAATATGGATCTCAGATGCTGTAATGAATGAAGAACGTGGCATCTGAGGGCTTTAATGACGGAGGGTGGCACAAACGTCATTCTCTGTCATTGCACCCACTATTTACAAAGAAATGCGTTTCGTGACACAGTCATTTATCACAAAGCGATTGTTTTGTAAAATTTGTCGAAGCAGCTGAATCAAGTTTTAGAAAACTTTGCTTATTTCTAGTGAGAGGATCTCACTGGCCCAACATGGAGATGTCTATATGACCTCTGTCATAGGAGGAGCTAATTTATGTACTTCGGTGGTATATTCCATTCTGGCTGACCCAGTACCACCTTGTACTATATGGACAACCATTCTTTTCAATGGCCCCCATTTAAAACTGCATCTTCCTGCAGTTGGCATATAATCAAGTGCATCTTTCCCAACCAAACTTTTTATATTTAAAGAAGTCAAACCGGTGGCAATTAGCTAATCACCAGGGCTAGCATCAACCCAAAAAGGGTTTTCATGGTAAGGATCCTCTTCAAAAGCTAAGAGGGGAAAACACTGATTTATTTTCTTCATCTTTTCTTCTTCTTTGGGGAGTAAGTCGTGGGAGTTGCTCTTTACAGTTCTTTAAAACACACACACTGAGCAATCTAGATCCCCACCTAGATCACAGCAGAACAAATTGGTCCCATACTGGAAGCTTCGAATATCTAGTTAAAAGCTCAATTTTCCTTGAATTGCTGCTCAGTTTGGGATTGATGTGGATTTTTATTCTTGTGGATTCCATATGCCGCTATAGTGGAATCCATAACGGGATGCGCGACTTATCACAACCCGAACGCCGAACACCGGACTTTTTTTTAAAGTTCGCTCATCTCTACTCATGAACACGACCGTTGGATGTTTTGCAGTCTGCAAATTGCGGATCCGCAGAACATGGATACCGGGTGTATGCATTCTACATTATGCGGAACAGAACAGCCGGCTTCTAATAGAACCGTCCTATCCTTTTCTGTAATGTGGACAATAATAGGACATGTTCTATCATTTTGCAGAAAGGCCATGCGGACATACAGACACAGAATGCCCGCGGAGTCATATTTATTTACTTTTTACTTGGCTTGAGACCATTCCCCCTTCTGCCCCTGCCCCTTTAATGCCCTTTTTTTTAATGTTGTCCCAAGTAGGGCTGTAACGATTAATCAACACTAGAGGAAGAAGGTGGGGCTGGAGGCAACTCGCGGCGGGGCCAGTGAAGTAACTGTTCTCTACACCGGCCCTGTCGTTCACAGGAGTATACATTTCTAAACTGTAATCCGTATTCTGCAGTAACTTTAACTTTTAATCAGCGCTCATCTATCTTACACTCTTCGTCGGTAACAGGCAGTGCGGGCTCAGTCACTGACGTCAGGCACCTGCTCCTTCCACTAGGCGGCGCAGGCGCGTGACATCAGTGAGTGAGCTCCGTCCGCACTGCCTGTTAACGAAGCTGATTGTAAGGTAGATGAGAGCTGAATTAAAGTTAAAGTTACTGCAGGATACGGATTACAGTTTAGAAATGTACACTTCTGTGAGCGGCGGGGAGGGGGATCTGTGGATGACACTGTTATAGGGAGGGGGATCTGTGGATGACACTGTTATGGGGAGGGGGATCTATGGATGACACTGTTATAGAGAGGGGGATCTGTGGATGACACTGTTATAGGGAGGGGGATCTGTGGATGACACTGTTATAGGGAGGTGGATCTATGGATGACACTGTTATAGGGAGGGGGATCTGTGGATGACACTGTTATGGGGAGGGGGATCTATGGATGACACTGTTATAGGGAGGGGGATCTGTGGATGACACTGTTATATGGAGGGGGATCTGTGGGTGACACTGTTATAGGGAGGGGGATCTATGGATGACACTGTTATAGGGAGGGGAATCTGTGGATGACACTGTTATAGGGAGGGTGCTCTGTGGATGACACTGTTATGGGGGGGATCTGTGGATGACACTGTTATAGGGAGGGGGATCTGTGGATGCCACTGTTATAGGGAGGGGGATCTGTGAATGACACTATTATAGGGAGGGGGATCTGTGGATGACACTGTCATGGGGTGGATTTGTGGATGACAAATATAGCACAAGATGCTAAATACGGTATGTGTCATCCACAGATCCCCCCATAAGTGACATCCACAGATCCCACCCATAGCAGTGTCAACCACAGATTCCCCTCCATAACAGTATCATCCGCAGATCCCCCATAACAGTGTCATCCACAGATCCCCCATAACAGTATCATCCACAGATCCCCCATAACAGTGTCATCCACAGATCCCCCATAACAGTGCCATCCACAGATCCCCCTCCCATAACAGTGTTATCCACAGATCCCCATAACCATGCCCTTCAACAGATCTCCCATAACCGTGCCATCTACAGGTCCCCTCCATCACAGTGTCCTCCACAGATCACCCCCATAACAGTGGTCCATCCACAGATCACCCATAACAGTGTCATACACAGATCCCACATAACTTTGTCATACATAGGCCACCATTAGTTCAAAACCCACCAAAGGCACACCTTTTGGTTCAAAATATTTAAATATAAAAATACGGTGAGTCCCTGACCCCTGAATTTCAGTCCCACCCTCCTATGACCCTTCACTCACCAATCAGGCGCTGCCGCTGCTGCCTCTCAACCCCCCACCCCGCCATCTGACGCGCTACATCGTGCGTAATGCGAAATTATGACAAGTGCTCTTTTTTTTACTTAAGCCCCTGCTCTTTAAAATGTCTGTGCACGTTCCTGCTGTGCAGGAATAAGAATCTGTACAGGAACAGAGCTCAGCAGTCATGTGCTCACACAGGCCATTTCTGGCCAGTAGCAGTGAGGTTCATGTATACAGCAAGTAAAACTTTAAGTCCAACAGGGACCTGAGGTGGTATAGACGGGAACCCAGTGCTGGAACCAGAATGCTCTGAACAATCAATTCATTAGGATTTCTTCCCCTTGGACCCCTACATAAAGCAAAAACAATAGTGAGAGCTAGTGTTGAGTGAATAAAAGACTTGAATTCAAATTTCAGAAAAAATTGATTTGTCACAACGTCAGCTTTCCTCGTGCTTTGTGGTAACGAATCGATTTTCCCTGAAATGGGGGTAAAAATTTTTAAAAATCATACTTACCTCATCCATTTGAGCATGAAAAGGCCGCCATGGCCATCTTGCTTGAAAATCCCATGCAAAATCTAGTGTGCAATGACGTATGATGTAACCTTGCTGACCGATGTGATGACATCATCACACACTGCTCTGTGGCCTCTTTGCGATCAAATGGATAATTTTTTTATTTTTTTTATTGCAATTATAAAAATTCTGTAATATGGATCTCAGATGCTGTAATGAATGAAGAACGTGGCATCTGAGGGCTTTAATGACGGAGGGTGGCACAAACGTCATTCTCTGTCATTGCACCCACTATTTACAAAGAAATGCGTTTCGTGACACAGTCATTTATCACAAAGCGATTGTTTTGTAAAATTTGTCGAAGCAGCTGAATCAAGTTTTAGAAAACTTTGCTTATTTCTAGTGAGAGGATCTCACTGGCCCAACATGGAGATGTCTATATGACCTCTGTCATAGGAGGGGAGCTAATTTATGTACTTCCGGTGGTATATTCCATTCTGGCTGACCCAGTACCACCTTGTACTATATGGACAACCATTCTTTTCAATGGCCCCCATTTAAAACTGCATCTTCCTGCAGTTGGCATATAATCAAGTGCATCTTTCCCAACCAAACTTTTTATATTTAAAGAAGTCAAACCGGTGGCAATTAGCTAATCACCAGGGCTAGCATCAACCCAAAAAAGGGTTTTCATGGTAAGGATCCTCTTCAAAAGCTAAGAGGGGAAAACACTGATTTATTTTCTTCATCTTTTCTTCTTCTTTGGGGAGTAAGTCGTGGGAGTTGCTCTTTACAGTTCTTTAAAACACACACACTGAGCAATCTAGATCCCCACCTAGATCACAGCAGAACAAATTGGTCCCATACTGGAAGCTTCGAATATCTAGTTAAAAGCTCAATTTTCCTTGAATTGCTGCTCAGTTTGGGATTGATGTGGATTTTTATTCTTGACCGCCTCCGGTTCAGCACTCCCAGGCTGTGTCAGATTTCATCTGTTGGAGAGATTATGTTTTATGGAGACCTCAGAGCTATTGTGCCGCATTCATATAATTCAACTGTTTCACTGAACAGAAATTTACATACCGCAATCTATTTTGTTGCAGTGTAATTTTGGGTACAGTCGCCCATGGATGGTAATTTCTGAATAAATCTCCTGTGAGTTGACATATTTGGCCACCTCTTCTACATGTCTTTCTGCAATAGTATTGTCTAATGACTGTATGGATATTGAGATCTTAAAATAAATGTATTTGGGGTTTCTCCGAGAATGGAATATTGGTGACCTATCCTGCAGGCGGGGGTCCGACTCCAGGTACCCCCTCCAATCAGCTGTTTGAAGGGGTACTCCAGAGTCTGCTGCAGCATCTTCTTAAACCAATGATGTCACATTCATTGGTCATCTGGCCTATGTGTAGCTTAGTCCAATTCAAGGGAATGGTCCTAGGCTGCAATACAAAGCACGGCCACTTTCCAATGTACGGAACTGTGCTTGCTATGCTGTGAGGAGGCTGGAGTACTCAACAGAGTGCCACAGCTTCTTCAAACAGCTGATCAGGGGATGTGCCAGAAGTGGCCCTTCACCAATCAGATAATGCTGACCAACCCTGCAGATAGGGGATCAATATTCTGCTGCTGGAAAACCCTTTAAAACCATTTTGCCTTTATTTTAAATTCTAAGTTATGTGCTGTTTAATTCTATAATACAGTATATCTTCATAATGGCCAGTGCTCCATTTTTCTTAGACAGAGTTAAAATAAAGAACTGTAGATGCTCAAAACCACCACTAGAGGGAGCTTGCTGTATACAATGATATTATTGAGCTCAATGCAATATGCAGTAAGCTTTGTATTATAAAGTGTTAGTGCTTTTCTTCACATGACCATAGAGTTAAATAGAAATAATTCCTGCTGCCAGCGGCTAACTCTAGGGGAAGCTTATGAGCTTACTCCACATTGATTTATTATTGAATTCAATGAGAGCTGTATAAATTTGCATATGGTAAGCTCCTTTTCTTGGTAGTTGCGAAATTTTAACATTTAACCTCTTTGCCTCCCAGATGAACGAAAATGTCCAAGCTATTAGAACAGGGCTGGCCAACCTGCGGCTCTCCAGCTGTTGTAAAACTACAATTCCCACCATGACCTGCTGTAGGCTGATAGCTGTAGGCTGTCTGGGCATGCTGGGAGTTGTAGTTTTGCAACAGCTGGAGAGCCGCAGGTTGGCTAGCCCTGTATTAGACTATAGAAGCATTTATCCTATAATATAAATGTCATAACAGAAAAAAATCTAAATGGCTGAATTGCTGTTTTTGGTCACTTTGCCCCCTTCTTCAAAGAAACAAAATTGACTAAAAATCGATCAAAAGTTGTATATACCCTAAGATTGTACTATTACAAACTACAGTCTGTTCTGCAAAAAAAAAACAAGGACTCACACAACTGTGTACAAAGAAATATAAAAAAGGGCGTGAAAAAGCAGGTAGCGAAACGCGCATTGGGGCTGAGGTGACGGCGTCCATCCCTGTTCGGTATTGTATCCTCCCGTAAGTGCACTTTAGAGTTAGTTGTGGTTGATTATTTTTCCTCATGTATTTGTACATCTGACTTTTCCCTCTCTGAACAGAGCGCATATGTTTTATTCCTCCCGGGTACCATGTGATTGACTTGGACCCCGGACGATATCCATCGGCTCAGTTTGTTGTTCAGAGCGGGTAACAGAGTAAGTGAGGAAAGCCATATATTCGTTAGGTATTATACCTTTCACAATTTACGTATTATAATTTTGGCTAATATAGACGGGAGAGATCCTTACTGACCAGGGGTGTACGCCCCTCCACATGTTGATAGTCTATTTATCTTTATGTAATCATGGATTTTATGTATAATGTTTTAATGATTGATCAATAAAGGAATTTTTGTTATAAATCGGCGCATGACCTTTTTGTTGGAGGTAGTGTTTTTTTTTAAGTAATAAACCTAACATTCATTTAGAAAAATAATTATTAAAAGTGGTATTGTTGTACACATACTGACCCACAGATTATGGTCATCCTGCTATTTTGAGTGAACAATATTTAAACAACGCCCAAAAAAAACTATGGTAGAATTGCATTTTTTTCAAGTTTACCCCATAATGATTTTGTTCCTCCATTTTTCAACACAAAATATGGTAAAATAAATGTTGCCAATAAAAAAAATACTATTTGTCCCAGAAAAAAACTAGCCCTCATATGGCTGTGGGAATGGAAAATCCTGAACAACTCCTTTAGGCCTCTTGCACACGACCGCATGGCTTTTTCTGTGTTTTGCGGTCCGTTTTTCACGGATCTGTTGTACCTTTTTTTGTTTCCGTTGTGTTTCCATTCCGTAGTATGCGATCCGTTTTTTGCAGATCGCAAACAGAAACATAAAATTTTTAATCATTAATGTAATGTACAGTAATGTGTTTTAACAGTAAACACATGGGCAAAGTGGGCATGGATCCACAAAAAAGCATTCCGTATTTTTTGCAGACCCATTGACTTGAATGAATCGTTATTTACGGGCAATAATAGGACAAGTTCTGTCTTTCAGCGGAACGGATATACGGAAATACAGAAACGGAATGCATATGGAGTACATTCCGGTTTATTGCAGAACCGTTGAAATGAATGATTCCGCATACGGACTGCAAACGGAATCCACAAAAACTGAACAGAATCGGAAATAAAACATTTGTGTGCAAGAGGCCTAAGGCTTCCTTCACATATACAAATATGAGGGCACCTAGACTTTGTCATAAACTGCACCAAATTGGAGCAGTTTGGAGCATTTTGGGGCAATTTGTTGCATCTACTTTTAAAGAATCCACTCTGCCTAATTTACCAAGGAGACATGAGTTAATGGAAAGGGGTGTGCCTTAGCAGGAAATGGGTGTGGCTTGCAAAAACATTTTGCACCAAAATTGGGAAGTGGGTGGGATAGGGTAGAGCCTAACCGACCTGACACAATTTTTATCATTTACACCAGAAAACTGGAATAAATTATACCTGATCTGTAAGAAAGCTTCTAGCTTGTTTAGATCTTATTTTTGGTTGATGGATAGCCAAGGATTCACCATAGTTACTAACAGACAAGAGTGTATGTTAACAATTGTGTAAATATGACACCAGGGGGCCACAAATTAAAATCAACATGTTCATATTGTGGCCATTTCTGACCATACATTTTAATCCTAAAAACCCTCTCTTAACTTTTGCCCTGATGCAACCTGGCATGGAAAAGATTACTGCACTTTAGTGCCTGTTATCACTCTTCAGTATCAGTGTTCGGTTTCAGTATCTTGCATTGTGTATTGGTATGCTGCTCTCTTCTCCTCCCCCCTCTGTTTCAGCTTCTAGTTGGTTCAGTCTAGCCACTTCCTGTTTTCCCTGTCATGCATTGCTGTTTTGTGTGCTCTGACTCTGAGGAGAATCTGAGGAGAATCTGTGTAGTATCGCATCTTCTTATCAAGGAGAATATTAGAGGCATAATTATTTTACCTTCTGGATTCCCTGCACATCTTGTAATACAATCTCCGGATTAAAAATGACTTGATTAACTCCTGGGTGTCTGATGCGTAAACTGTAAGTGGAGAATGTCTGATTCAACAAGTCACCTCACAGATGCGTGATTGTATAAGGCTGACATTTTGAAACGCCACAATCAGGATAATGCAGAAATAAAACAAAAAAGTGTACCTACAGTGACAAATAACTAATGTTTGTATAGCTTTGTATAGCTAAAAGATCAGTTATTTCTTACAAAGAAGAAATTATCATTGTCTGCCTTGTCACAATTACAGTGGAGCTGCAGCCCGGTCTCCGATCACTGACTCTTTAAGTCGGCTAGTTCACATAACATTTTTGCTTTTCAATTATTAATCTCTAAGGGTACTTTCACACTTCCGGCATGGCTATGCGGCAGGCTGTTCTGGCGGGTGAACAGCCCGCCAGATCCACCATGCTGCAAGTATCCGTGTGCACGGCAGTGCATGACCGGAGATCGCCTGACTAAAAGTACTGCAGGTCCGACTTTTTAGTCCGGCGATCACTGCCGTGTGCTGCCGTGCTGCACAGTAGCTGCGTCCCCACCCCGTTAGAGTCAATAGGGACGGAGCGGCAGCATGTACTTGCGGCATGGCAGATCCCGCGGCCTGTTAACCCGCCGGAACAGCCTGCCAGATAGCCACATCGCTAGTGTGAAAGTACCCTTACATAATGCTTGATACAGTGCTGAGGCTGCTGTAATCACAGTGCTTTTCAAACTAGAAGGTTCTTTCTAAACACACATCAACAGGATTTAAGTAGCTGCTGCAAAAGAGACCTTCTTAGGGTATCATAGATGCTATTTTAACATTATGCTAACTATACATTTTGATATACTATATTGATGTTTTGTTTTACATGAGCTTTTCCAAGATATATGTATTGTAGACATCAGATTGTTCTCTGTGTACATGTGATTGAGCAAGGAAGTGCTGTATGGCGTTGTCTTGTCAGAAGATCTTAAATAGTTTCTATGGTAACCAGGCAGCTTGATGGTAAATTTTCAGTGAAGACATATGGAGAGAGTAATAGAACAGCAGTTACAGTGACATGATAATGAATAATGGTCGGTTGACACAATGTTTACTCTTGGTTCCCCTCACACTAATGTGACACTTGCCCTGACAATATGTTTGGCTGAGTGCAGTAGTTGTAATTTTTCTTGACTCCATTAGATGTCTGCTAACTGGAGGAGTTCATATAGACATTTCGTCTTATAAGAAAATAAGAAAAATGGCAGGGCACTCTCAGAAATTTCGGACCATATAGAGAACCAATATAAAATGGTATGTGCCACATCCCCCGTTATTTGTGACCAGATACACCTACAACCACCAATCGGAACTGACCGGAAAAAGTGGGATTTGAAACCCCCGCAAGTTACCCGCGTGATTTGACGGCCAAACACAAGTAAGGACAGGGACACTTACCGGCCCTCGTGTGAATTAACAAGCTGCCAGCGTGGTCTTCCCGAGAGGAAAGTGCTCCCGACATCGTAGTGCGACGACATCATCAGCACAACGCAGGGAGCATCAATACCCCACGGTTCAGTTAAGATTGACTTGAGGAAAGCTGGATGAAAGGTAAACTCATTGTTGCTTGCAAGCATATAAAGTAGCGGGACGCCGCTACTCATCCTGTTTGAGCGGGACGCCACTCTGTGTACATTAGTAACCTAAAGTTCAGGATTGGCATCAGTGAGAATATTACAAAGGCTTTTAAAATACACAATTTGAATGACACAGACCCATAATGGGGCCTGATTGAATGCCTTTTGGATACCATCATACATTAGAACTTCTGAATGTCAATATCTGACTCTTTCAAATATACTACAAAGGTAGACTTGATACATACCTTCGTTTTTAGTTCAATACATGCAGTGCGGGCTGCTTACCACTGTTTTAGATATTATTTGTTGCCAATTTAATCCCATTTAGTATTTATGTTTTTACAGCTAGTTTTATTGTTTTGGAGTATTTAGGATAAATAAACATACCATTTTATATTGCTTCTCTATATGGCCCGAAATTTATGAGAGTGCCCTGCCCTTTTTCTTATTTTCTTATATTAATTTAGTGATCAAGTGAGTGTTTTCTATTGGTAAGGTGCACCTCCTTTGGTTTTCAGTTATCCTTGTGCAACATTTAACCCTGTTTACCACATTTCGTCTTATATTTTGGCTACTCATACCAAGCTACTTATATAGCTTTCTCTTCAATTAACAAAGGTGTCCAGGTCCTCCACTGCTAATTCCGATCATTCCTGGATCCCGCAGCTCCACTTTCTGTTTCAGCTGAGCTTAATTTTCGATGGGAGCAAGGTGGCTAGCACAGTGTAATATATAATCCAGTCTCCTTCTCATCATGGCCAGTGCATAGAAAAAGGGGGCTGGCTTAGCTATTAAAATAAGCCAGTCGCCAGCCCCCTTCACACAGCGGTGGTCCTGTGGTGGTACAGGAAATGTTTTTTGTATGTAGAGCACAAGCCCGAAGTGAAGCTATGGGACCTAGGACCTGTGCTGACAGGAGGAGACTAAGAGTAGTATGAGTATGTTTTTTATCTTGTCATTTAAAGATCATTTTTTGAGCTGGACAACCTCTTTTAGAATGTGAGTTTTAGAGAGTAAGCACAAGTTGATCTCCACCCAACAAACACAGGGTAGATGGAGTGGAGCGCGGCTGTTAGCAATAAGCACTGGCGGCAGATCAAATCAGCAGGAATCTTAGCAACTTCTATAGTTTTTTTTTTTTATATATATATATATATATATATATATATATATATATTACACTTGCAGACAGGGAGAGAAGAGGTAGGCTGAGATGCTTGTCCCCACATATCACAGTTTGCCATCTTTATTGTTCAGCAGATGCTAAAGATGGATTATTCAAATAGAAACACTATCAGAGAATTGCAAATGGCTTCACATTCAGTTTTCTAATAAACGTTTACATTTACACTTTAACATCTTAATGTCCCATGATGGATATATCTATTTTGTGTGGGTGGGCTCACAAGGTAATTCCACAGGTGCCAGATGTATAATACAGAAGTTAGCTGGCCACAATGACCGGAATTAGGCATGACTCCGACCTAAACCATTTAATTTCTCAGATGCCACTGTCAATAGCGACTAGATTTGGCGGCAGGGAGCTCCCTCTATCCTCCAATCTATGCCCCTGCATCAAAATTGCAGGACTCCGATTGGTTGCTATGACAATCAGTGTTGTCATACTGAGCTGCCTATCCCCAAGTTACAGCCTGAGAAGCAGCCTATGAAAATCTCATAGGCTGCAATAGTCTTGCAGTCTACAGGACAAGGGATTAGAAGATCACATGTATAAGTCCCCTATAAAAACACAAAAATTCTAATAATTCCCCTTTTTACAGTTTTACACATAAAATAAACAATAAAAAATAAACATTATTAGTATCACCATGTCCGAAAATATCTAAACCAAACTATTAAAATATAATTTTATTTGTCATGCACTGTGAATTCCGTAACGGAAAAAAAAATAAAATAAACATCACATTTCATTATTAATAAGTCAGAGCCGTTGAGCTTGTATTTTTTTTTTCCTGAAGTTGTTTCTCTAGTCATCCAACTAGCTTTCTGTATTAGAATGTCTTGCACAAGAGATCTTCAACATTAAATGCTGCTGATTCGGTCATGAATCTGTAAATTGCATTTGCATGACTGAAGCTATTGGGTGTGATTAAACTGCTCCAGGAGAGGTGTTAGAACAGCATTGTTAGTGGCTGATTTTCCAAATTGGACCATTCTGACCGGTTTGCAATCACTCTGACTTGTTTCTATCAGGTATGTTGCACTTTCTGTATCCAACCAAACCCATGATGCACTTCTTCTTCTGGCACAGCTCCAACACCACCAGCTACTACATAGACACTCCCCTATCACTGAGAGCTGTAAGGACATAGTCATGTGACCACAGCCAACAACGGGAGATAAGAGCAATAAGTAAAAGAAATACATCACAAAATTACTATGACCTTCATAATTGAGTATTTTATAGGATATTAATGCAAACTGGAGATTCCCTTTAGGTTCAAAAAGGCCTGGTCGTTAAGGTTTTTGGTGCACTATTATTGAGCTAGTAATAATGTTAAAAAATTCTATATTAATTCCACATCTTTATTGTAGAGATTAACCCCTTGACATTATAACAAAAATAATAATCAATACTGTGCATTGTACAGCAGCACGACTTGGCATTTTCATTAACTAAGGCCGCCTGTTTTCTGCAAAATAAATTTACTTAGCTTCATCAATATTTCACTTCCTTGCATTATTTTCACTCTGGAAAATCAGATTCATATTTGCAGATCAATAAGGAAAACACAGCAAACGGAATTTCACATGATTTAGCAATGAGCAGATGATTCCTTCCAAAAAAAAAAATTAATAAATAAAATCTCCATGTTTACGAGAAATAGTAATGATATCAGGTCCAAGAGTGATTACTCATCCAACAGCAGATGTCAGAGGATCCGATGGGGAGTCAGAAGTTACTGTTATATTCACCTTAGGCTCTGTTCACATATGCAAAATGCTGTAAATGGTGCCTGAGTGACCCCATTGGTTGATGATGTCATTTTGTAGAGGGGGGTCATCATTTTGTCAACAAGAATCAGATTGAGGTAGCAGCCTGGGAAGTATTCACCACAGTAAAGAAATAGAAAAAAGCATTTATTAATCTAAAATACGATTATATAAGGCATATTTAAGGTGACACGTTTCCCCACTCATGCCAGGTCTAAAAAAGTGGGCGTGGCACTGGCAGAGAAAGGGAGGGACCGGCAGGCTGTCTCATTCATCGTTTTCTACGCGTATAAAATTGTCTAAATGTGATACAACAAGGAACATTTAGACTGGCGGTGGATGCGCCAAAGTTATGTAGAGACCGGCACTTCTACATAACTTCAGCGATCCACCGCCACAGATAGGCGTTATTAAGACCGGTGTCTAAAATGCTGGACTTAATAAATAACCTGCAAAATTGTTATATCTAATATATGTATATAAACCAAACAGCAATAAACTCAAAGAGCATCTGTCAGCAAGAGCAACACTTATAAATCAGGCTGAGTTGATCCTGTGGATTATAATGATAGGAAAGATGTCTGCAGGCTTTAGGGACAGTGCTAAAAAAAAACTTAATTGTCCTAAAAAACGAGTTACAAGTGCAGGGAAAGATTATTCAAGGTGTAGGGAAAGGATAGGGAGGGATCATTCCACAGCATTTATGTTGAACAGGGCTCAGTAGGGGAGGTTACAGCCTGGGGAATAGGAACAATCCTATTAGACCTTGCTGCACTGACTGGGAATCCAAATTGCCATTATAAAGCTCTATAATTCCAGCAAACCATTATTGGGGTGCAAGTGCTGTGTGATACAGCTATTAACTACCTCACATCCGCCCATAGGATATAAACGTCCTATGGGTGGATGTTTATCTCTGAATGGACGTTCCGGAATGTCCATTCAGAGATCGCAGCTGCACGCTAATCGTGCAGCTGCTGTGTCAGCAGGGCACCCCAGGGAAAAGGATGGGACAGTTCCCAGGTATCTCTGCCTTCTAGATCGCTGAATACACAGCGCTAAGCAAGCGCTGTGTATATAAATCAGGAAGCTCTGTTCCAGCTGTGACCGCCGGGGCCGTGAGAGTGCAGGAGCTGTTGGGTCTTTTCACAGACCTTTATTAGCCCTTCACTGAGGCTGTCCAGCGCTGTATTCTGCTGTAAAGCCTCACTGGGGGGGTCTTGTATGACCTTATGGGGGACGCAAAGTGTAAAAAAAAAAAATGGTTTTATAAAAAAATTAATAAAAGGTTTCACATGTAAAGAAAATAATCCCCAATTAAGTAATAAAAAAAAAAAATTAAATAGAAATAAATAAATAAAATAGACATATTTTGTATTTCCGCGTCCGTGACAGCCGGCTCTATAAATATATTACATGATTACATGATCCACACGTCCGATAAACACCCTAAAAAAAAAAAAACTATAAAAATAACACATTATTGTCACTTTACAACACCAAGTGATTAAAAAGATGTATGCAAAATATGAGACCTTATCTAACACAGTCAAAAAAAAAAAAAAAAAAAACTATAACTCTCAGATAATGGAGAAACTAAAATATGATTTTTATTTTTTTTGCTTCAAAACTGCTATTACTGTGTTAAAGTGAAATAAATAAAAAAAACAGTAGACATATTATGTATTGCCACATCCGTAACAACCTGCTTTATAAAAAATATCACATGACCCAGCCCCTGAGGTGAACACCGTAAAAAATTTAAATAGTGTGAAAAAAACAATTTTTTGTCACCTAACATCACATAAGGTGCAACACCAAGCAATCAAAACGGTGTATGACCCCAAAACACTACCAATTTAACGCTCATTCTGCATAAAATGAGACCCTATCTAAGACAATGTGGCAAAAAAAAAAAAAAAATGCTATGGGTCTCAGACTATGGAGACACTAAAACATCTTTTTTTTTTTTTCAAAAATGCTATTATTGTGTAAAAGTTAAACAAATAAAAAAGTATATATATTATGTATTGCCACGTCCGTAATGACCTGCTCTATAAAAATGCTACAGGATCTAACCCTTCAGATGAACACTGTAAAAATAAATAAATAAAAACTGTGCTAAAACAACCAATTTTTGTTCACCTTGCCCGATAAAGTGTAATAA
>JAKVIS010002893.1:0-20104 GCA_033119425.1 Bufotes viridis | reverse complement strand
AACAGAATTTCGGGCGTATGAATGGGGCATAAGGGTCCCTTATCACCGCCAGTTAGTTAGCTACTTGTTAGGTAGCTACCGCCCAGCCCACCGCACGCAGTCACTGATTTTGGCAGAGATTTTTTCATCCACATTGATCGATGCGAATGAAAAAAATCTGTGCCGTTCATTTTTTTTCAGCCCAGAGGCTGAGCGGAAAAAAAATCTCATTACCAGTATGCTCAATATACGGAGAATCGCAGAAACTCCTAATGCTGGCCATACGTGTAATGATTGCGGAGACCCTCAAATGCCAGGGCAGTACAAAAACCCCACATGTGACCCCATTTGAAAGAAGACACCCCAAGGTATTCCGTGAGGGGCATGGCGAGTTCATGGAAAATTTTATTTTTGTCACAAGTTAGTGGAATATGAGACTGTAAAAAAAAAAAAAAAAACAATTTCCGCTAACTTGTGCCAAATTTTTTTTCTGTGAACTCGCCATGCCCCTCACAGAATACCTTGGGGTGTCTTCTTTCCACAATGGGGTCACATGTGGGGTATTTATACTGCCCTGGCATTTTAGGGGTCCTAAGCGTGAGAATCCAAATGCGTAAAAATGGCCTGTGAAATCCTAAAGGTACTCATTGGTTTTAGGGCCCTTTGCGCATCTTGGCTGCAAAAGTGTCACTCATGTGGTATCGCCGTACTCAGGAGAAGTAGGGCAATGTGGTTTGGGGTGTATTTTTACATATACCCATACTGGGTGTGAAATATCGCTGTAAACGACAACTTTTTACATTTTTTTATTCAAAGTTGTCAATATACAGAGATATTTCTCTCACTCCAGCATGGGTATATGTAAAATACACCTCAAAACACATCGCCCTACTTCTCCTGAGTACGGCGATACACATGAGTGACACTTTTTGCAGGCAAGATGCGCAAAGGGGCCCAAATTCCAATGAGTACCTTTTAGGAGGGCATTTTTACGCATTTTCTTCTCACGCTTTAGGGCCCCTAAATGCCAGGGCAGTATAAATACCCCACATGTGACCCCATTTTGGAAAGAAGACACCCCAAGGTATTCGCTGAGGGGCATAATGAGTTCATGAAAATTAAACTTTTTGTCAAAAGTTAGCGGAAAGGAGACTTTGTGAGAAAAACAATAAAAATCAATTTCCACTAACTTGTGCCAAAAAAAATATTCCTATGAACTCCGCCATGCCCTCATGGAATACCTTGGGGTGTCTTCTTTCAAAATGGGGTCACACGTGGGGTATTTCTACTGCCCTGGCATTTTAGGAGCCCTAAAGCGTGAGAAGAAAAATGCGTAAAAATGCCCTCCTAAAAGGTACTCATTGGAATTTGGGCCCCTATAGCATCTTGCCTGCAAAAGTGTCACTCATGTGAGTATCGCCGTACTCAGGAGAAGTAGGGCAGTGTGTTTTGGGGTGTATTTTTACATATACCCATGCTGGGTGAGAGAAATATCTCTGTATATTGACAACTTTGAATAAAAAAATGTAAAAAGTTGTCATTTACAGAGATATTTCTCTCACCAAGCATGGGTATATATAAAAATACACCCCAAACCACATTGCCCCACTTCTCCTGAGTACGGCGATACCACATGAGTGACACTTTTTGCAGCCAAGATGCGCAAGGGGCCCTAAAACCAATGAGTACCTTTAGGATTTCACAGGCCATTTTTATGCATTTGGATTCTCACACTTTAGGGCCCCTAAAATGCCAGGTGAGTATAAATACCCCACATGTGACCCCATTTTGGAAAGAAGACACCCCAAGGTATTCCGTGAGGGGCATGGTGAGTCCACAGAATTTTTATTTTTTGGCACAAGTCAGCGGAAATTTTTTTTTTTTTTTTTTTATTTTGTTTTTTTACAGTCTCATATTCCACTAACTTGTGACAAAAAATAAAATTTTACATGAACTCACCATACCCCTCACAGAATACCTTAGGGTGTCTTCTTTCCAAAATGGGGTCACATGTGGGGTATTTATACTGTCCTGGCATTTTAGGGGCCCCTAAAGGGTGAGAAGAAGTCTGGAATCCAAATGCGTAAAAATGCCCTGTGAAATCCTAAAGGTACTCTTTGGTTTTAGGGCTCTTTGCAGCGCAGGCTGCAAAAAGTGGCACATGTGTAGTCGTCGTACTCAGGAGAAGTAGGCAATGTGTTTGGGGTGTATTTTTATATATACCCATACTTTGTGTGAAAATATCTCTGTAAACGACAACTTTTAAAAATTTTTATACAAAGTTGACAATTTACAGAGATATTTCTCTCACCCAACATGGGTATATGTAAAAATACACCCCAAACACATTGCCCTACTTCTCCTGAGTACGGCGATACCACATAAGTGCCGCTTTTTGCAGCCTGTGTGCAAAGGGCCCAAATTCCAACGAGTACCTTTAGGTTTTACATGGCGGCTCATGATTTAGCCCGCCCAAAATGCCAGAACAGTAAACACACCCACAAATGACTCCATTTCGGAAAGTAGACACCCCAAGGTATTCACTGAGGGCATAGTGAGTCCGTCTGAGATTTTTTTTTTTTTGCCAGAAGTTATCAGAAATTGAAACTTTTTTTTTTTTTTTTCTCAGAAAGTGTCAATTTCCGCTAACTTGTGAAAAAATGAAATGATACATGAACTCACCAAGCCCCTCCGCGAATACTTTGGGGTGTCTTCTTTCTAAAATGGTGTAATTTGGGGGATATTTATACTATCCTGGCATTCTAGCACCTGAAGAAACATGACAGGCGCTCAGAAAGTCAGAGCTGCTTCAAAATGCCGAAATTCACTTTTTGCACCATAGTTTGTAAACGCTATAACTTTTACCCAAACCAATAAATATACACTTATTGGATTTTTTTTATCAAAGACATGTAGAACAATAAATTTAGAGAAAAATTTATATAGAAATGTAGTTTTTTTGAAAAATTTTACAACAGAAAGTGAAAAATGTCATTTTTTTGCAAAAATTTCGGTAATTTTTGATTAATAGCAAAAAAAGTAAAAATGTCAGCAGCAATGAAATACCACCAAATGAAAGCTCTATTAGTGAGAAGAAAAGGAGGTAAAATTCATTTGGGTGGTAAGTTGTATGACGGAGCAATAAACGGTGAAAGTAGTGTAGTGCGGAATTGTAAAAAGTGGCCTGGTCATTAAGGGTGTTTAAGCTAGGGGCTGGAGCGGTTAAATTGCTTGCTGCACGCCCTCGGCGTTCCAATGTGTCTTTAAGGGTAGCGCGCCTTAATTCCTCGTACTGCATGGTTTGTAGCTGACCTCCAATGCTGTGGGATTCATCCCGTCGCTTGCCACCAATTGTTAAGACGCCTCCTGTGTCTTTAAACCAAACCGCCGTTTAGTAGACCTTCCCCGGCTGCTGTACACATAACCTCCGTTCGCATAAACTGGAGGGCACGAACCAAATGCAGGGGAATCGGCAATCTCACGAACGGCTCCAAACACACGAACTGTAATCCACGAACTGCTGCAAGCCGCTTCCATTTCCAAGTGGCTTCCATTTCCATTCAGCAGTCTCTAAACGCCAATAATAAATCCCCCCCCCAATATCGAGACAGAAGCTCCGCATTGAGGGTCAAATAAGAACTCTTTTAATAACCACACAAGCATTTCCTTTTATACACATTTTCCAACAAGGTTACCACCCACGTGGTATAAACATAGCAGCCAATCATTTACAGTGTCACATTTTAAACAGAACCCATTCGTCAATGTACATTTAATAACCACAATGAGCATTGTCCGTGATCCCATCAACAACACAATGACATTGTCCGTGATCCCATCAACAACACAATGACATTGTCCGTGATCCCATCAACAACACAATGACATTGTCCGTGATCCCATCAACAACACAATGACATTGTCCGTGATACAATCAACAACACAATGACATTGTCCGTGATACAATCAACAACACAATGACATTGTCCGTGATACAATCAACAACACAATGACATTGTCCGTGATCCAATCAACAACACAATGGCATTGCCTGTGATACAATCAACAAAATAAAAGTTAGGAATCCAGGCAATAACAGGTGTTCTGTTGTTTCAGCGGTGTTCGGCAGAAAAAGTGTCCGTTTTAGTTCCATGAAAATAGAGCCGAACACCGCTGGTCTTTCGCATAGTTTAAAATGGCCGCTGCCTCGTGGTCGACATACGAACGGAATGCAAACAGACGAATACAGCTGGGAAACAAGCATTAAAAAAGAATAATGAGACAGATGGTTCTGTCACAACATCCAGTGTACATTTTACGTAGGTGCTGCGGACAGTGACATTATCTGCGCTACATCTCCTGTTTAATGTTTGCGCATCCTAAAAATATCTGTGACATGCAGCGCACTTTTTCCGAAGACACTGCGGACAGCGAGTTTATCTGCGCTACATCTCCTGTTTAACGTGTGCGCATACTAAAAATATCTGTGACATCCAGTGTACTTTTCCTGTAGACACTGCGGCCAGCAACATTATCTGCGCTCCATCTCTTGTTTATCGTGTGCACATACTAAAAATATCTGTGACAGCCATTGTACTTTTTCCATAGACGCTGTGGACAGTGACATTATCTGCACCACATCTCCTGTATAACTTTTGCACATCCTAAAAATATCTGTGATATCCAGTGTACTTTTTCCGTAGACACTGCGGACAGTGACATTATCTGTGCAATATCTCCTGTTTAGTGTTGGGCGCGAATATTGGAATCGCGAATATTGGCACTTCGAGAATTTGAGAATATTTAGAATATAGTGCTATATAGTTGTATTTTTGAATATTCTTATTTTTTTTTTTAAATTTAAACACATGATTCCTCCCTGCTTCTTGCTTGTATTGCATTTTTTTTACAGTTATGAGAGAGACAACAGTGTCATTGCTGTGCTCTGTGCTGTAAAATTACATTAGATAGTTTGTTAGTATATATATATATATATATATATATATATATACATATATATATATATATATATATATATATTTAACAAAAATAGTGTGAGAAAGTCAGTGTAGGTTAGATAGTAATATAGTGTAGCTGATAAGTTCCAGTGCAGGGTATTAGGTAGGTTCTGCTGTCCATAGATACATGATACAGTGCTGTGATGTCAAAAGTAGTGATGAGCGACATAGGCAATATTCGAATTCGCAAAATTTAATGAATTTTTGGCTTAATATTCGCCATAAATTCGTAATTCAAGAATTTGTGATCTCCAGTCATTAGTTACTTTATTGCGAAAAGTGGCAATGTAATATATTAGCGATAAATTTAGGCAACTTTCCTATTGGTTGCTAGGGATGTTGCTAAGTGCCGATATTCGCCATAAATACGAGATAAATTTGCGATAAGATTATTCGAGATTAACACGATTCGCGACTACGAATATATAGCACTATATTCAAATATTCGCGAATTCTCAAAGTGGCAATATTCGCGATTAAAATTTGCGATTCTAATATTCGTGCTCAACACTAGTCACAAGTTCACAACAATAGTTAGTGCACCAATCAGTAATATGTAGTCAGACCTGCTAAAATGTGAAGTTGCCCGTATTCGGAAAAAATATGTGCATCAATTGCCGATTTGCGCAATCGCGAATATATTGGAGCACTCGATCTGCATGTAAAGCTATTGTAATGTTCTGCTATGCCAACCATTTTCTCCAGTCTCAGGAAACTTCTAGCAGCTTGAAAAATGTAGCAAAAGTGACCCACACCTGTTTTGATCGCGCAATACTAGAATATTACACTGCCAATTTCCGTAATCAAGAAAATAATCGCATATTCTCGAATTCGTGAATATATGACAAAATATCGCAAATTCAAATATTGCCTCTGCTGCTCTTTACTACTCCTGTATAACTTTTGCGCATCCTAAAAATATCTGTGACATCCAGTGTACTTTTTCCCTTGACACTGTGGACAGTGATATTACCTTCGCTGCATCTCCGGTATAACATTTCCACATCCCAAATATCTGTGACATTTACTGACATACTTGCAAGCATATATAACATTTAATATGATGAAGGAGAGCAGTAAGGGACGGGGAAGTGGCTGTGCTGCTGATGGAGATCTGCTGCTGATGGAGCACGCAGAGTCCGTGGCCCTGGGTGCGGTAAAACTGTGCCTGGTGGCAGAGCACAATAAACACACTCATCTACAATACCTAGCTTCATGTCCCAGTTTGCAGGGCGGTGCAGGACACCACTCTCGAAGTCAGACCAGTGCGAACAGGTGGTCGGTTGGATTGCAGCAGATAATTCTTCCAGTCAGTTAAGCAGCACCCTGTCTTCCACAAAATCCAGTCTCACTAGCCTAGAGTCTAGTCAAAAGAATCCTCACCCTGATCCTCCTTCCTCCCACCATGGAGAGTCTTTGCAAACAAATCATCCCACACTCGGATATTCCGAGGAGCTCTATTCATCGCAATTCCTTAATATGGGCCTCTTGCTAAGGCCTCTTGAAGAGGGACATGAGGAGATCTTGTGCCGTGATTTCCAAACTCTTGAGCATCTACAGTCAGAAGAAGATGGTGGTAGGGAACAATTAGTGTTTCATGAGGTGGATGATGATGATGAGACACAGTTGCCAATAAGTCAATGGCAATTAGTGTCTCAAGAGATTGATGATGAGGATAAGACACAGTTGTCAATAAGTGAGGTTGTTTTTAGGTCAACAAGTCAGGAAGATGACCAGAATTAGGAAGTGGAAGAGGCGTTGGTGGACGATTAAATCACTGACCCAACCTGGAAAGGTGTCAAGCCAAGCGAGGGCAGCAGTACAGAGGGGGTGGTAATTGCAGCACCGAAACAGGCTGGAAGAGGCAGTGGGGTGGCAAAAGGAAGAAAGCAGGCCCCACCAAACAGGCCTGCAACTGTTCCCCGGAGCACCCCGTTGCCGAAATCTCTCTTGAACTACCTGAATAATTGTACCACAATGTGAATGAGGCCTTACTTTATGTGATTTACAGGTTGTATCGGATTGCCTCTTTCTTGTGATTTTTGGCAGCACTTTATATACGAGTAAATATACAGGAAATAATGTTTCCTAACAATTTTTCCTCTAAAATTGAATCGGTTTTGTGCGTATTATTGTCAGTCTGTAAAATTCACTTACTACTTGGACAACATCATTCCCAGCAGCGACCTGGGAGTCAAAGATGCATCCAGACATCCTCCCCATGCTGTTCCCAAACCATTTTAGTGGGGTTTCCATCAATTTCTGACCTTTTAGTGTGAACCAGACACCCTCCCTCTTCAGAGCAGGGGTTCCTGGTTAAATGCTCGGGTTCTCCCATTGACTTCCATTGAGCTCAGGTGCTCGCTAAAGCACCTGATCATCCCGAGTTGTTCTACTCGAGCACCCAAGCACTTTGGTGCTCGATCAACACTAAATATCAGGTATAAAATCGGTTGGCATAATTCTCAGGGAATGTTCGGATATTGATGGCTATGCTGGTTGACACGACATTTTAATTCCTGCGTAGTGCGCCAAATGTATTCCAACCGCATCCGTATTCTATCAAATATATAACATCCAAGGAGTGGCATGTGAGATGGTGTTTGATTGAGAATACACTGCCATTGTGAGTGGATTTAAATGGATATAATTTGTAACATAAGAATTATGACAACCCACATTTAAAGCTCTTATAAGCTGACTTGTCATTATGGGTGTCCTGCTTCGGCTGATGCTGTTTTAGTTTGCTTGGGGCGAGGATATTTCCTATAGTAGGAGTTATATTCATTACTCCAGTTTTCACCAGAAAAATTGGCTCCAAAACATAACGTATGGATAATCGAAATGGATCAGACAAAACTACACAAGCAATCAAGATTACAAATATTAGAAAAGAGGTGTAGTGACAAAGGCTATCCTAAAAGCTATTACAAAATGCAATACAAAAAGTATGACACAGACGCAGGACAAGTGTCTTGTGCCTGGATTAAAACAATCACAGACCACTAATGACATACGATTTGTCACGCAGTTCAAGACATCAAATAAATATATCATAATGAGCCTTAAAAAACACTGGCACATCCTAAGCCAGGACCCACATTTAGCCAAATATCTTTCTGGTGGGCCCAAGATTACGTACAGATGGGCTCCTACTATATGAAATATTCTCGCCCCAAGCAAACTAAAACAGCATCAGCCAAAACGGGACACCCATAACAACTAGCACCCTCCAAGATGAGGGAGCTTTAAATGTGGGTTGTCATAATTCTTATGTTACAAAATTATATCCATTTAAATCCACTCACAATGGCAGTGTATTCTCAATCAAACACCATCTCACATGCTACTCCTCGTATGTTATATATTTGATAGAATGTGGATGCGGATTGCAATACATTGGGCGCACTACGCAGGAATTACACTGTCGTTTCAACCAGCATTATTATTATTATTATTAAAGTGCCATTCATTCTATAGCCCTGTATATATAAAAAGGGGTATACATACATAATACAGACAGTTGCACTAAGCATGAACAAGACGGGTTACAAACTGGTATAGAAGGAGAGAGAGCCCTGCCCGTGAAGGCTTACAATCTACATTGTATGGGAGAAGGACACAGTAGGAGAGGGTGAAGCTGGTCATGGCGGTATAGAGGCAGCAAGATCACTGGTTGTAGGCCTGTCTGAAGAGGTGGGTTTTCAGGTTTCTTTTGAAGGATTCCACTGTACTGTACTATTTTCAGGCCAATTGCAACATATTTTTTGTGCGTAATCAATTCATACATGAATTACATTTTTTAAATGTTTGCTAAATTGGATACAAAATGAAATGAATTTCAGGAAGTTTGCTCATCTCTAGTGCAATTCCACATTTTCTATGTTTTACAACTAGCATTAACTAATGAATAGTTTCATTAATAAAAGTTAATGTACAGTACGGTTTTGTGTCTTTGATCAGAAAAGGCTTTTATGCCTGGTACCAGTATCTTCAATCCTGTCCTGCTTTGATTTTGGCTCTATAACTAAAAGAACAAGCCTCATGGCACAAGTTCAAATAAAAATGTAAAGATAGAATTTGGCTGAATAGCACATCTTTTTACATAAACACCGGTTCTTATTTTGTGAAGCTTAAATGATTTTCCATATAAACTCACTTACTCTTTGCTCATAAATATGGTATTTTTCAGCATAAATATTTTACTATTTTCGTGTAAGAAAAACATAATCTGACCTTGGTAACAGTTTTGCTCCAAACAAAAACCACCTTTATTTATTTGACATTGTGCATGAATTTCCTTTATCTTATAGAACACTATCTAATATGACTTTGGCCTTAAAGCTATACAGGCTTGCCATGGCAGATTGAAAGTTGTTTTTCATTATAAATGTTATATTTACCTTACAAAAGGTCCCTTTTAGTTCAGTTATGTAGCACAGATAGGAAAAAGCAACGTATTTATCCTGTTAGAAGAAAAAGAACAGTCTGCAAACACTAAAGAGAATTTGTACATTTTTATTTTTATATTGAATATACTATTTATATAGCATTATGTTATTGACTAGAGATGAGTGAATGGAAGTTGACGAAGTGGAATTAGATCCGAATTTCAGGAATTATTTGATTAGCAGCAAATCCGAATTTCCTCACGCTCAGTAATAACTAGAGATGAGCTAATTTCTCGAAAAAATTTGCTTCGATTTTAATTTATTTGTGGCGAATCGCGTTAAAAACTGATATTTCGAGGCTGCAGAGAGCCTTTATTGGGGTGTAGAACACTGTGCCTTGCAGTAACACGTATAGGGAGTATACTTTGGTAGTGAAATCATACTGTCAGTCACTATGATATGCAGATGACAGGCGTCGCTATTTGAATCACTGCTCACTTCACTTATTTGGGCAGTCACGGGCCAAAACTGTCCAAATAACTCAAGTATGAACTCAGCATTACAGGTCGATGATAGTGTCAAGAAGAAGCACACTTCTTTTACACCGTCATCAGCTGATTCCACATAGATGTCTACAGAACCTGTTCTATTAAACGCTCATACAAGTAGAGCCCCCCATAAAACAATGTTTTCTTTATTAGTTTAACTAGAGACCTCTATGGCCCAGACAACCATGTGGTAATTGAACACAGCACGGCCACGTCACAAGCACCACACGAGCATGTCGCTTTGTTGTGCCCCTGCAGTCACAGGGAGCCCACAGGACACAAGGAGCTCACACAGAGGCCTTAGGGGCACAGGGACAACACAGAGCTGACAGTGGGAATGCACAGGTCAATGATCATCAGTACTTGAGGGCAGTGCAGGGCTGCTACAATGAGAGTGTTACCCCAGCAGCCCTGCATCCCCTCCTCCACAGAAACTACTGCATGCTTCTTACTAGATGGACTTACCCGATGTTTTAATAGGAAGGTCCTTGGAGCTCCAGCAGTCCAGCAGCTGAGGTCAGAGCCTGTGGGTCAGATGCAGCAGGAGGCCCAGTCACCTAGTCTGATGTTTGGGCGTTGCAGCCTAGAGCAAGTGCAAGCAAAGGATGGTGGGCAGGGCTATGTTTCCTCCACCCACAGAGAACATGCTGATGCTGGCCTGTCACTCAGCTCTGGTGAGACTGGGAGGAGGGGATATAGATATCTAACAACTGGAGAACCCTGCATGGCATCATGGGTGATCCCGCCTTCCCAGAGTTCCTTTCTCCATGTCCTCACACTTGCAGCAGCCATTTTAGGAAAAAATGTGATTCATTACCACAAATCGCAAGAAAATTCGGATTCAGTGCGAATCAAATAATTCCTGAAATTCGGATCAAATTCCACTTCGTCAGCTTCGATTAGCTCATCTCTAGTAGTAATGAATCACATTTTTTCCAAAAATGGCTGCTGCACGTGTGAGGACATGAAGAAGGGAACTCTGGGAAGGCGGGATAACCCATACTGACATTCATGCAGCCAATCAACAGACTGCCAGCCTTCTGATGTCACAACCCTATAAATAGCAGCAGCCATCTTAGATTCTGCCAATCACCAGCATACTTAGTGCAAAGAGAGACATGTATGCAGGAGCTAGGTTCAGTGATAGGAAAGACTTGATTGTGGTGAAAAACAATTTATAAGCGCAGAGAAAGGATAGGGAGGAATCGTTCCAGAGCATTTATGTAGAACAGGGTTCAGTAGGGAGGTTACAGACTGGGAAATAGGAACCATCCTATTACACCTTGGTGCACTGACTGGGGATCCAAATTGCCATTATACAGCTCTGTCATTCCAGCAAACCGTTCTTGCTATTGGGGTGCAAATACTGTTTGATACAGCCATTAATAGGGTTTATTACAAGGAAACATTTCTACAGTAAGTCATATTTGCCCTTGTGCGGTTCAGTTATAGGTTTGAAATCCATTTCTGCCATGTATTAGTGGCAAAAGAAAAATATATTTGCCTTTGTGAGGTGCAGTGATATATTCAAAAGCCCAGTTTGCCCCCAGTTTGCCATTTATTAGTGGCGAAATAAAAATATATTCGCCGTTCTGCAGTGCACTTATCTGTTGAAATGCCTTTTGTGTTGTGTAAAAGTAGAAAAAAATTAGGGCCTAATTGTAGTTGTTCACAGGATTTGTCTCCAGGTGGAGAGAAATTGTTTCATAGTCTAATAAATAGAAGACTGGCCAATTCTCTACTATCTTCAGCAACACTTAATTTTTTTAATTAAATTTATTAAATATTTAATATTAAATTGAACCAAAACTTGATTAAAATTATAAGAAAGTAAATTTAAATGCGCCAATATATTATCGCAATCTTCGAGGGAAATTCCCGGACAATCAATTTGCCAAGCTTTTTGTGCCGGAGAACGTATATTATTAAATCGTGTTTTAAGCAACACTTTATAAAGATGAGAAATTTTAACTTTCTGTTCTGTCCCATATTCCCTAAAAATGAATAGACAAAGCAGCCACTCTGTGGCCTCCTCATGCTGCTGTCACCTCTGCAATCTCTCGTCATCATGCCAATCTGTGGCCTCCTCATGCTGCTGCTACCTCCCCAAGCTCTTATCGCTATGTCACTCTGTGGCCTCCTCATGCTGTTGCCACCTCTGCAATTTCTTGTCGTTGTGTCATTCTGTGCCCTCCTCTTGCTGCTGCCACCTCTGCCATCTCTCGTCATCATGCCACTCTGTGACCTCCTCATGCTGCTACCACCTCCACAATGCTCTCGTCATCATGCCACTCTGTGGCCACCCCATACTGCTGCCACCTACACATTTTATCGTCATGCCACTCTGTGGCCTCCTCATGCTGCTGCCACCTCCGCAATCTCTCATCATCATGCCACTCTTTGACCTCCTCATGCTGCTGCCACCTCCACGATCTCTCGTCATTGTGCCACTCTGTGGCCTTCTCATGCTGCTACTACCTCCATACTTTGTCGTCATGCCACTCTGTGGCCTCCTCATGCTGCTGCCACCTCTGCAATCTCTTGTCGTCATGCCACTATGTGGTCTCCTCATGCTGCTGCCACCTCCGCAATCTCTCATCATCGTGCCACTCTCCGACCTCCTCATGCTGCTGCCACCTGTACAATCTCTAATTTTCGTTCCACTCTGTGGCCGCCTCATGCTGCTGCCACCTCCACACTTTGTCAATATCCAAGAGACAATTCCCCCAGTAACTGGACGACACACATTTTTGGGAATCAATTGACTTTACTAGGCATGGCACACATAGTTCAAAACCCCCAACAGCCTCATTTACACACAATAGAGTACATGGATTACTATAATACAAGGAAAGGGGGGTGTCAGACAATAGCAAGGGCTGATGGAAGATTGAGGAGGGACAAGGTAGCTAGTTTACACAGGTCTGGCAGTGTCCCTGGGACAATGCCCTGCTGGGGAAACATGGGACATGAAAAAGAGGGAGGGGAAGAGGGACAGACAATCAATACATTTAACATACCCTGCACAAATAATGGGCACAGGGTGAGCAAAATACAACAATCTGGGGACCCACACATAATTGGTTGGGTAAATGAATGGTGGGGATGTACGGACAGCCAAACATAAAATAATATAAAAGGGTCCATCTGTTACACTCCTGATGCTGCAGCCACCTCCACACTATGTCACCTTGCCACTCTGTGGCATCCTGATGCTTCTGCCACCTTCAAACTCTGTCACTGGGTCACTCTGTGTTATCTTCATGCTGCTGCCACCTCCACAGTATGTCACCTTGCCACTCTGTGGTCTTCTCATGCTGCTGCCACCTCCACACTATGCCTCTTACCACTCTCTGGTCTCCTGATGCTTCCGCCACCTCCACACTGTCATTGTGCCACTCTGTGGCCTCCTCCTGATGTTGCTGCTGCCACCGCCATACTCTGTCATTGTGCCTCTCTGTGGCCTCAGGCTGCTTTCACCTCACCACTGTTCCCTGCTGTTCCCACCCTCCCCACTTCATGACTAGGCCACTATTTTGCTTTTCGGCCTTGGTTACATCATCATTTATTTGACCCTTCTTCTGTTCTGTTAGAAGGAAGGAAAAATGAGACCCATGGATCCTGTCTGTGTAGCAGCTTTAAGGCCCATCAGTATTGGCTTGTGATTTGGTAGCCAAAAGCAGGAGTGGATACAAAACACAGAAGACATGCAAATATTCCATTCATGTGTCATCTATGTTTTGGATCCACTCCTGTTTTTTTTTTACATTAGCAATACTGATGGATTACTGACCAATTGCTGACCAAGTGAAGGTGGATGCTCAACAGACAGGATCCGTTTTTTTGGGGTTATTGTTCGTACGGATCAGAGGAGGGGCAGAATAATCAGTGACGTCGACACAAACTTACTGCTGACACCCTCTCCACTCTGTCGAGGGGCTCTACTTGTATAAGCGTTTAATAGAACAGGTTCTGTAGACATATATGTGAAATCAGCTGACGACGGTGTAAAAGGAGTTCACTTCTTCTTGGCGCTAACATCGACCTGTAAGGCTGAGTTCATACTTGCGTTATGTGGTCAGTTTTGGCCCTGTGACTACCCAAATAAGTGAAATGTCCAGTGATTCTAAGAGCGACGCCTGTCATCTGCATGTCATACGGACTCACAGTATTATTTCACTACCAAAGCAGACTCCCTATGCTGTTTACTGCAAGGCATAGTGTTTTACACCACAATAAAGGCCTCTGCAGCCAGGAACTGAATGGTATTGGTTGGCACGCTGCCAGTGGAATAATAAAGGCTACCATCTTATTGGTATTCAATTACATATCTTAGTTTATGGCAGATGTAGGAATAAGTAAATGTAGGAATAAATAAAGCTGACGCAGAATAAGTCTCTCTGCACTCTCCCTCTCCAATATTCTTTTATTAATCGTTTTTAGCAACACTGTCCCTAGCGCATGAGCACTTACCACTTCTCTCCCTATGCGCAGGTCACAGAACAATAGCAGAGACCAGGTGGTATTAGGGTTTTATAGGGCTGTGACATCACAGGGAATTTGGCAAACCGGCGAATCGAATTTTTGAAAAATTAGCTCATCTCTATTATTGACTTTGCGACAGATCGTCAGTTAAATCTATATAAATTGCAATCCTACTAGTTCTCCTATTTCAGGGGAAAAAAATAATTCCTTCCAGACTCCAATCAGGCAATCAGAATGACTGTAACTGTAATATTTTTACACTCCATAAATATATCCAGGCCGCTCTTGAACTCTTTTAGTGAACTCACCATCACCACCTCCTTAGGCAGAGAGTTCGATAGTCTCACTGCTCTTACCTTGAAGAATCCGCTTCTATGTTTGTGTACAAACCTTCTTTCCTCCAGACATAGAGGATGTCCTCATGTCACAGTCATAGTCCTGGGGATAAATAGATGATGGAAGAGATCTCTGTACTGACCCCTGATATATTTATACATAGTTATTAGATCTCCCCTCAGTCGTCTTTTTTCTAAAGATAATAACCCTAATTTTGATAATCTTTCAGGGTATTGTAGATCCCTCATTCCAGTTATTACTTTAGTTGCCATCCTCTGAAGCCTCTCCAGATCTGCTATGTCTGCCTTGTTCACAGGAGAACAGAACTGTACACAGTACTACATGTGTGGTCTGACCAGTGATTTGTAAAGTGTTAGGACTATGTTCTCATCACGGGCATCTATGCCCCTTTTGATGCAACCCATTATCTTATTGGCCTTGGCAGCAGCTGCCCGATACTGGTTTCTACAGCTTAGTTTGCTGTTCACTTAAAATCCTAGGTCCTTTTTCATGTCAGTGTTACCCAGTGTTTTACCATTTAGTATGTATGGGTGACTTGCATTATTCCTTCTCATGTTAATAACCTTACATTTGTCAGTGCTAAACCTCATCTGCCACTTCTCTGCCCAAGCCTCCAATCTATCCAGATCCATCTGTAGCAGAATACTGTCCTCTTCCGTGTCAATTACTTTACACAGTTTAGTGTCACCTGCAGAAACTGATATTTTTCTTTGCAAGCCTTCTACAAGATCATTAATAAATATATTGAAGAGTATAGGGCCCAGTACTGACCCCACTAGTGACTGTGACCCAATCTGAGTGTGTACCATTAATAACCACCCTCTTTTTTATTACTGTGTCAGTTACTTACCCACATGCAGAAACGTTCTCCCAGTACGAGCATTATCATTTTATATACTAACCTTTTATCCGGTACAGTGTCAAGTGCTTTGGAGAAGTCCAGATATGCGACATCCATTGATTCGCCGCTGTCATGTCTAGAACTTACCTCCTCATTGAAACTGATTAAATTAGTTTGACCGATCCCTCATGAAGCCATGCTGATATGGCATTATTTGCTTATTTTCATTGAGGTGCTCTAGATAGCATCTCTTAGAAAACCTTCAAACAATTTACCCACAACAGAAAGGTAAACTTACCGGCCTATAATTTCCAGGCTCTGTTTTTGGATGCTTTTAATTATTGGCACCACATTTGCTATGCGCCAATCCTGTGAAACACTTCCTGTCAGTATAGAGTCCTTAAATATCAGAAATATGCCTTGTTATGACATTACTTAATTCTCTTAGGGTACAGGGAGTGAATGCCATCTGGTCCTGGCGATTTGTCTATTTTAATCTTTTAAGACTCCGCTGTACTTCTTCCTGTGTCAGACAGGGCACTTTTAATGGGAAATTTTCTTTTACATTCTGCATTTCGAGTTCACAGAAAACACCACTAAAATATAACTTTTATTATAATCACTAAAAGATAACCACCAATATCAGACAGAATTTGTCAAAAGCTTACCTCTAATGTGTGATGATCATTAGACTGGGCAGGTATAGGAGATGTAGGGAGGAAAAACCTATCCCTTACACTCACCCTAGTTGCTGGGTACCCTGCCTAGCACACGCAGAATAGCCGCCCCAATAGGGGCGATCCCGCATCAGGAACCTATAAACCCTCAAATGTCCCTGATGCAGAAGAGACCCACCACCAAAGTTGCAGTGCCGTCTGCAGTCAATATTTCGGTCAGTCAAGATACAAAAACAAAAACCTTTATACAGTTTGCCAGATAGCCCAGGGGTTAGATTCACCCCCTAAATGTTAGATTATATTATCCTAGAGGTTATATTCTACCTCTAGTTCTCCATGTCCCTTGTCCCAACGCGTTTCCCCACATCAAACTTGATGTGGTTCATCAGGGGACAATATGCAAAGAGGCAAAATACCCTAGATATTTCATCGGCAGCAAAGATATCAATACTGACCAATCAATAAATTCTGCATTTCATCTGAAATGTTTTATTTTTGTCAGTGAATACAGTGGAGAAAAACATTTAATATCTTTGCTTTCTCCTCATTGCTCTCTGCAACTTCCCTCATCACTCTGTAAAGGTCCATCAGCTACAGATTTATACTTTTTACCTTTAATATAATTGAAGAACATTTTAGGGTTAGTTTTGCTCCCTTTGGCAATCAATGTCTCGGCTCTAGTTTGGCCGCTTTAATTTGTTTTTACAAATTCTATTTTTTTCCTTATAGTTTTTCAGTGCTTCCTCGCTACCCTCCTGTTTTAGTGATTTAAGTGCTTTCTTTTGCCATTTATTGCTTTATTTCCAGTTCTATTTATCCACATTGGTTTCTTCTTGTTCTTTAACCTTTTATTCCCATAAGGTATGTACCTCTCACATTTAGATTTTAGGATGCTTTTAAAAATATCCCATCTTGTGGCTGTATTTTTTATTTTTGAGGACTTTGTGCCAGTTAGTTAGACCTATGTCCTCTCTTAGTTGGCTAAATTTAGCTTTTTTGAAGTTTGGTATTTTTGTTCTTTCCTGAAGAAACACTCTTTGAATTATAATTGGTAGGTTATTACTTTAGGGTCACTATTTCCCAGGTGTCCCCAACTTGTACATCTGTTGTTTTGTCAGGTCTATTGGTTAATACTAAGTTCAGTATGGCCGTCCCTCTAGTCGGGTCCTGAACCAGTTGGGAAAGGTTATTGTCTTTGGTTATTGCCAACAACCTGTTTCCTTTATGAGATATTCAGGTTTCAGTTTCCCAGTCTATATCTGGGTAGTTGAATTCCCCATAATAACGACCTCATTATGATTTGCCCCCTCGACTATCTCGTTTAGTAGTAGATTTTCTGTGGACTCTGGTATATTAGGTGGTTTATAATAAACTCCTATTAGTAATTTATTATTGTTTTTGTCTCCATGTATTTATACCCATAGTGACTCAACGTTTTCATGTCCCTCACTTATATTTTCTCGGACTGTGGGCTTTAGACAGGACTTTACATAAAGTTTTGGTGATCCTGTAAACGTGTACATTAATTGCCCAGTCATAGCTATCATCCAGCCATGTCTCAGTTATTCCAACTAAGTCATAGTGCTCATCACACATCACTAATTCCAGTTCCACAATTTTATTAGTCAGGCTTCTGGCATTAGTATGCATACATTTAAGAGGTTTATGTATATTTTTTACCTTATATCTTTACTTCTGAACTGTTCTAGTCCCTCCTTCCATTCCTCCCCCAGTCCCACTACGTTGCCCCTGGTCTCTATCTGCACTATCTTCCCATCCTATAATGCAATCCCCCACTCAGTCCCTAGTTTAAACACTCCACCAATCTTCTAGCCATCTTCTCCCCCAACACAGTTGCCCTTCCCCATTGAGATGCAGCCCATCCCTACGATAGAGCCTGTAGCCGACAGAGAAGTCAGCCCAGTTCTCCAGGAACCCAAACCCCTCCTTGTTACACCAGTTCTTGAGCCACTTGTTAACCTCCCTAATCTCCCACTGCTTTTCTTGTGGCTCGAGGTACAGGTAGCATTTCGTAAAATACTACCTTTGAGTTCCTTGCCCTAAGCTTTTGACCTAAATCCCTAAAATCATTTTTAAGGACGCTCCACCTACCTCTAACTTTGTCATTAATTCCGATATGGACCATGACCGCTTGATCTTCTCCAGCCCCTCCAAGTAATCTGTCAACCCGATCCGTGATGTATCGAACTCGAGCGCCAGGAAGACTTTACACCATTCGACGATCCCGGTCTTTGTGAAAGATTGCCCTATCTGTACCCTTAATAATTGAGTCTCCCAATACCAGCACCTGTCTGGCCTGCCCTGCTCTCCTGGTCCGCTGCTTACCCTCCCCCACATCTACCCCATAGAGTGCTTGCTCAGTGAGCAGCAAACTCTTTTCCAAATTGTTAACGCCTCTCAGTGTTGAAACTCGCCTGGTTAGATACTCGATGTGCGATTCCAAACTGGCAATTTCCTCACATTTTGAACAAAGATATGCACCCTCAAATGGCTGTTCCAGGACTGCATACATTAGACATGATGTGCACAGGACTGCGTTGTCAATACTGGAACATATACTAAATGGGGATTACTCAAGAAAAGAGAAAAAAATACAATATAGTGCAGTGAAAGGAATGTTACTTACTGTAGTCCTCTCCTAATGTCCTTGAAACTCAAGTCAAGTAATCTAAAGTCACACACTTAATACAAACACACTTGAACTCAAACATGCGAACACTCACAAACTCACGTTATTTGCCTGCTTGTATAAATGTAGCTCTCAAAACAGTCTGCTTTTTTCCTCCACTAGATTCAAAGGACTGAGCTGCCCTCAACGCCGACTATTTAACTTCTCCTAATTAGATAGCCACACCCTAATTATTCACCTGTGCAATAGTGTTGAGCGCGAATATTCGAAAAGCGAATTTTTTTAGCGAATATCGGCACTTCGCTAATTCGCGAATATTTCGAATATAGCGCTATAAATTCGCTATTTCGAATATTAGTTTTTTTTTTTTTTTAGTTATATTTTTTTCTTTCCTACTTCCCAAAAGTAGTTCTTACCTGTCCTGAGGATTCCTGGCTTCCTGGCTGCTCTAGTCAGTGCCCGTTGCCGCTTCTGCCGACTTCCGTGCTCATGAGGAGCGCCCCATCCATTGGAGAATCTCCATATACTAAAATGTACTGTCGGATTTGAGGAATTACGTTGAAATCGCAATGCGATTAATTCAAGTTATATTAATCGCATTGCGATTACAACTTAGCACTGCTATCTTACATAGGCTAGAATTAACTGAATATGGAATATAGCTATGCACTAGCAGTGCTAAGTTGAAATCGCAATGCGAATACTTTAAGTTAAATTAATCGCATTGCGATTTCAACTCTAGCACTGCTGCTATATTCCATATTCGTTAACCTCGTTAATTCTAGCAAGCTGACCCATTATAAACCCAGCTCTAAGTTGAAATCGCAATGCGATTAATATAACTTGAATTAATCGCATTGCGATTTCAACGTAATTCCTCAAATCCGACAGTACATTTTAGTATATGGAGACGTTTCCATGGTGATGGGGACGCTCCATGAGCACAGAAGTTATGGTTGGCTTGGTAGAATTAGCTGAATAGCGAATATGACGAATGTATTGCCATATTCTCAAAAACGAAGATAACAGTATTCTCACATCTTCGTTTTAGCTACCTATTCGTCAACTTCGCTAATTCTAGCAATCAAATAGGAAGGTTGACTGACTATAGAGACAGCTGTGTTAAATTCGCTATGCGATTTTTTTTAATACAATAAT
>JAKVIS010002892.1:0-20079 GCA_033119425.1 Bufotes viridis | reverse complement strand
GAAAACCAGGGAAGTCTCTCCCAATTATTAGTTCATAGGGAAGCTTTGAGGAGATCGCCACTTCACAAGTCCATGTGCCGGCCGCCGTGGACAGAGACATTACAGCAGTGGGATAGTCCTTTAGAGTCTCCGTGTATGCACACCACACCAACTTTCCGGCCCGTATACTGGGTGGGCTGTACCAGGGCAGCACTTACCAGGGTTACTAGGCTCCCTGAGTCCAACAGCGCCACTGCCAGGTTATCCCCGACTTGCACCTGGCACAGATGATGATTGTCTATTGTCTCGGGGTGCCGGTCGCACACAGTCTCCGGGCATACATGGAAGCCCGGTACCCATAATTAATCTCCATGGGTTCTCCCCACTGGGACAGTCGGCCCTTACGTGGCCGGGCTCGTGACACCGCCAGCAGACTATCGGGGCCGGGTCTACAGGGGGTACACGCGAGCAGGTTTCTCGGGTACCAGTCGCCGGGACTGGATGGGAGTCCTCCGAGGTTTGACCGGCCCCCTCCCAACAACACCCCTTTTCAAGTTTTGGGTGGCCTCATAGCGCTCCACCAGGTCGACCATTTCTAGGGCATTGGTGGGTGATACCTGGCCGATCCAGTGCTGAAGGGGGTAAGGCAAGGCCCTCCAGAACATGTCAGCCAGCAGACGGTCCAGCATAGCAGTCGGACTTAGAATGTCAGGTTGCAGCCATTTTTGCAACCTGTGCAGCAACTCATAGTACTGCGGCCTGGCGGGTTCAGCCGCTTTAAAGTCCCACTGGTGGACCCGCTGAGCCCGGACCAACACATTTACCCCCAGTCTGGCCAGGATCTCCCCCTTCACCGTGGGATAATCAGCAGCCTGGTCATCTGCTAAATCAAAAAAACTTGCTGGGGTCCGGATGCCAGAAGCGGAGCAACCACCTCGGCCCACTGGTCACGGGGTAGCTTTTCCCTCACGGCGACCTTCTCAAAGACCGCCAGGTATGTCTCAACGTCGTCTGAGGGGTCATTTTGGGACCGCCGCACGGACCGCTTTCGGGCATCATGGGCGTGGTGGGACGGCTCCTGCGGCTTGTAACGCCATCACATGCTGTAGCAGTAGCTGGTTGGTCTCCCGCTGCTGCACGTTAGCCTCTATGAGAGCTTTCACCGCCGCCTCCATTTTGTCAGGGAACACAGGCTGCAACTTTGCCGGCCGAATATAGGACATCCAGTCGTTCCCAGAAAAAACAAACTTCGGCATTCACGCCAGCCTCACTGCGCATGCCCGCATCCGACACCAAATGTGGGGAGTCGCTCTGGTAGACAGCGGTGCGAGTGCAGTATAGAGGCACAAGGGAGTCCAGAAGGTGCGGAAAACAGTGTTTTATTCACACTTGCATCAAATTAACAGCAGACAGTCACTTGGTGTTAAGTCACACACACATCAGAAAACGAGTGGAAAAACAAAAAGTCCAAACACAGGTTCCAATCACCTGGGAGGGTTGAGGTGCGGGTTCGCATCTGGCTGTCAGCCCAGCCGCAGGACAATCCACCATCAGGCTTCCAGGAATAACCCCACTTGGCTGAGCTCCTTCCTCCAGGTCAGAGAGCTCCACAACACTGTGATCAGCTCCAGGACAAAACACTCTCCCAGCTGCTGGTGCTGGCTGAGTTTTTAAACCCAGCCCAAAACCAGGACTGGGTCGTGGGGAGCAGCCACCCACCCTACACTTTAGCTGCTCCCGGTAAGAGCCGGCCCGGATCGGCTTTGCAGCCATGCTATTTAGCAAATGTGTCAGTAGCACTACCTGCTACTGACATCAACAAACGGCTCTTACCTCACCAAGGCTATGAACCTCGGTGACACGTACCTGCCATCTAGGACGGCACCCTGCACCTTACCACAATATATATATATATATATTGTCCAGAAAAAGAACATATAAGGTACAACACTCGATGCAATCAGAATAAACAAGAAGAGATGATCTGAGTGAAATCAAAGCAGCAAAAAATCCCTTTGAAATGGAGCTTAACGCTTAAGCATGAAAAATGTATTTTCTACATATGCGAGTGGCTACCTTGAGTTAAAGAAAATTGCACTAAAGTTCTGTCTGCAACCTTGACTACTCCCTCATGCTCTGACCCCTGATATTCCATTTACAGCCTGCACCTAGTTTCATATTTTCTCATGAGCAACTGTGCCTCCCAGTATTACATGTTGGTTCTGTGTATCCAGGATGCTGCTTTTCTTCCCCTGAAAACTGCCTTGTCTCTGCTTTCCTTTCTATCTACAACCGGTATGATCTCATCTCTTTGAATGCTTTACCACTGTACACACTCTGATCTTCCACCTCCTACTACTCCCTGCTGCTATGTGAATGTGAGAGGAAAGTGTAATTACACTGCACCGCCGCTACAAGAGAGATGGCATGATCCCCATGGCCTCTTCAATCAGCTGATTTGGTCAGGGGACAGGAGTTGGATTCCTACAGATCTAATATTGATGAGCTATCCTAAGGATAAGTCATTAATATTCTGAAACTGCACAACCTCTTTAATACAATTTCTGCAAGAGATACTTTGACTATACAGTTCCAGTCAAAAGTTTGGATATACCTTTTCTTATTCCACGGTCCATCTTTTTTTTTTTCCTTTTTTTACGTTGTAGATTTATATTGAAGACATGAAAATGATGAAGGAACATCTATGGAAATAAAGTGTTAAACCTGAATTTTTATATATTCTAGGTTCTTCACAGTAGCCCCCAGAGCATCAGTAGTCAACAAATTGCTCAGCATCCCTGGAAATTCATTCAAGACTGTTGGAAAACCATTCCAGGTGACTACTTCATGACATTGACAGAATGCCAGGAGTAAGAAAAGCTGCCATCAAAGCAAAGGGGCTACTTTGAAGAATCTAAAATATACAACATATTCTGGTTTACCACTTTTCTTGTTTACTAATTAATTCCATATGTTCCTTTATCATTTCATGTCTTCAATATAAATCTACAATGTAGAAAATAATATAAAAAAAAAAAGATTTAATGAAAAGGTGTGTCCAAGACGGGTACTGTGTATCCCACGCAACCAAAGACAATCTTAATTTTCTAAAGTCATGCACTTACTTGTTAAATAAGCTCTTCTCATTTGTAGTGAGCAATGACTTGTCGTTTCTCCGCCAGCTCTTTACTTCACCGAGAGAGTCACAACTAAAATTCTGAGGTTTGACACAATAAAAATATTCTTCATCTCGTATATCTTTATACTCACACAGTTCTTGCTTTTTGTCCAGGTCAAATCCACATTCCACCTCACTCTGTCCTTGTGGTTTTATGAACTTGCCCAAATGGTCTACATAGCCATGCCATTTATTTCTATAAGTCCACAAGGCTGATGCCCCTTCACTCGGATGCATTAGAAGCACCTCAATATTAACTTTACCTTCCCAGAAAAGGATGAAATGGACACGATAGGTACCGTTGTTGAAATCCTCAATCCTTCCTGAAGCCCCTGCTTCAAGCTCTGATGTTGATATCCTTGCTCTTAAAAAGTCTCCTCCATATGTTTTCCTCTTCCCTGAATAATCAAACATATCCACCGTAACGGTTACGTGGTCTCCAACGCAATACCTGTTCTTTGGATGTTTCAGGTAGACCTTGCTATTTTTGGCGCTAGTGGTATTTGATCGATCAGTGACCTTTCTCTTGGGAATCCTTTGATCTATATGAGTAAAGATTTTGTTTATTGTCATTTCAATTTTGGATACAGGTTGGATCGTTGGATTTGACAACACCATGGGGATTGCTGGTCTGAGGCACTGTGAAGAAGTCAAACATTTTAGATTAAGGTAGCTCATATGTTTACCACATCCTTTGATTGTCCAAAAACATTTTACTGCAATCATTTTAAATTAATTTACTTTACAAAATAAATGTCCAGAATAAAAAATGTATACATTTACGTGGTGCCTTAGAACAAAAAATAATTTATATTTCTTTTTATATCATCACATTACATTTAATTTTAACCTGAGGTAGAAACAAGGGAGGATGGTGTTAAGCATTTTGAGCACCATATTTATAGGAAAAGCAAGGCCTGGCAGCATTCTATAAATGTATAGTATATGATCTTTATATAAACTAATGACACATCTAATATACAATGAAACATGAGGTGTTTAGCAAATATATGTTGATCAAAAAATATCTGTGCCCATCCACCTCAGCAAGGTGACCTCAGTATGGATGAGAACCTACTCTAATACCTATCTCTCTGCTGTCCATTAGCATCTAAATCCACTTTTGCTGCTACAATTGTTACCTCCATGGGTCAGCCATGACCTGTTGCATCAGTTTGCACCAGCCAACCTTCTCTGGGCAGGGAGAGCAGATTAAGCTATACATATCATGCTTATTAAAAACTGGGAAGGATAGGTCAGTAATAGCAACCAACATAAAGGCAGCCAAACCTAGAGATACATGCTGCAAAATCAAAAAACAGGAACAAAATTAGTCACATAGTAGTGAATAAAAAAAATAGTGCACATAGTCATATTTAAAGGCTATGTACACCTTCAGAGGCAGTTTTTTTTTATGACTGCATTGTACCCATTTTGGGCTAAAAATCATTTTTACGCTGCGCGGCTCAGGTGGCGCAATGATGATTACGTCATCGTGCAACCTGTGCTGGCCTTTGACTGGGCCTGTGGAGCCTACCAGAGTTAACTGCCCTGAGGACAGCAATACATATTCAGCGGTGTGACCCCTATAAATACAGCAGTGCCTTGGTATTCATAACTAAGAGAGCATAACACATCTACCAATATAAAATGATACACTAAGTATAGTTATATCTATACACAAATGTTTGACAGATATGTAGGTGTAGTCTAGTTCTGTCCAGACATCTGCCAGCAAATCCTTGGCTGTAGACTCCACATTTTGAGTGATGCATCATCTCAGTGGCTCGGAGGACAGATACACTGAATTCTTGATGTTACCCCATTATTCTGGGTCACTGCAAAGGACAGTTTTGTCAGGTAGGATTTTTGTCAATATTAGCTAATAAGAGTCACTGCCTAAATAGACGATTAAAATAAAAAAACAAGAATTGTTTATTCTGGCATGGCAAAGCCAATGTTTCGGTAGAGTTTCATTCAGCTATCAGCGAACATAGAACTGGAAATCAGGAGCAGCACCATCCGGCTAATAGACTACATTCCTATATCGGTGGCATAAGCCATCCCCTTAACGTTTCCAAATAGGAGTTGCCAGTGACAGTATCCTCAGCAAAAAAGAAAGGACCGTAGACTTTTTGCCTGCTCATTGCACAGAACACATTTACTTTGGGTGAGTCCCTTATGTCCTCAATAAGAGCACTTGGGTCTTCTAAGCCCCAGATTGGAACGTTGCAGTGTGATTGACCTTCCAACTGAGGTGAGACGTAGCATCGTTGAACACCAGCCTCAGGGAATTCGTCCTCTTACTTTATTTTGTGGGGCAGTGCAAATATCATAATGCCAAATTTATATATATTTTTCAATTTTTTTTCATCTCCTGCAGGCTGCCAACTGCCCCCTCCTCCTCCAGATTGAAGAGGGGAGGGCTGCTTTAGCTTCTCATATCTTGGGATTGGTACCTCATTGCCCGACCGTGGACATATTGCGGCCAGTAAACAGCGGGCATGACCATGTGCTCCCCGCATCACGGATGCGGACCCATTCACTTGTTCTTAAGCTACCATATGGCATCCAAGAAAAATGGGTTCATCAAGGATCTACTTACAAGAAAAGGTATGGAGTTGCCTTTCCTCCCTTTTCCTACTTCTGTACCTTCATAAAGGAAATTGCGGACTCTAAGAATGACCCAAGTTTCTTTTACGGTGACTGTATCCCTCTTAGTCCACCTTCTCCAGGACTTGCAAACACGCGCATAATGCACAGAGACCGCAGGGGTCCAGTGTCAGTGAAAAGGACTGATGTTCAACCTGCTCCTGCTACGGTTCTTCCGAAGACTGGACAAAACAAGAAACTTGAGGATCCAAATCGCCAATGTCCCATACATAACAAGCCACACCCACTCAAGAAGTGCATCGGTTTTAGAAAGAAACCTCTACAGGAACGCAAGGAACTCTTAAAAGAATTTGGAGTTTGTTTCAGATGCTGTGCTTCCACAGAACACATGGCAAAAGACTGTAAGGCCACCATTAAATGCATAAAATGTGGTAGTGACAACCACGTTCAAGCCCTTCATCTGTACCAACACAGCACCACTCCATCCACTGACTTTCCCCCAGGGCAAAGCTTGGCGGGAGCACGCTGAACAAACAGCAACCTCCACCCCAGTGTTCTCAACATGCACTGAAGTCTGTGGGGAAGGACTTTGTGGAAAATCTTGCGCTAAGATATGCTTGGTTCGTGTATACCAAAAGGGCAAACCTGAAAGAGCTGTAAGACTGTATACCATTCTTGACGACCAGAGTAACCGATCTCTCGCAAGTACAAGGTTCTTTGATCTCTTAGGCATAGCAGGAGCTGCTCTACCTTATACCCTGGGTACTTGTGCAGGCATTACGGAAGTCTGGGGAAGAAGAGCCAGTGACCTTGTAATTACTCCTCTCAATGGCAACTTGGAAATACCCTTGCCTACTATCATTGAGTGTAATCAGATCCCAACTAACAAGGATGAGATCCCCACTCCTGATGCTGCCTTGCACCATACTCATTTAAAGGACATAGCTGATCAAATACCAGCCTTTGAGGAAAATGCTGATATCCTGTTGCTACTCGGGAGAGACATCCTAAGGGTGCACAAGGTACGCCATCAAATCAACGGCCCACATGATGCACCTTACGCCCAGCGTCTGGATCTAGGCTGGGTCATTATTGGCAACGTCTGTCTTAGCAATGCCAGGAAACCTCTCTCGGTTTCTTCCTTCAAAACACATGTCCTGCCCAATGGACGCACTACTTGCTTTCCAAGACAACATCACTATAGTGTGAAAGAAAGGCTTTGTGACAAAGGCACGCCAGAGCGCATCATACTCAATGAAAATAAAGCATTTATCTTTCGGGATGACAACATTGGTAACACAGTGTTTGAAGTAACCACAGAAGACAATGAGTTAGCAGCCACAATGGAAGACAAGGAATTCTTGAGAACCATGAGTAAAGAGTTCTATCAAGATGATTCTAACAGCTGGGTGGCGCCGCTACCATTCCGCACTCCAAGGAAGAGAATTCCAAATAATAGACAACATGCAGATTCACGGTTCATCTCTTTAGAGCGCAACCTGAACCGGAAACCGGAGATGAAGAAACATTTTGTCGACTTTATGCAGAAGGTGTTTGAGAGAGACCATGCTGAACCTGCACCTCCTCTTACACAAGGAGAAGAATGCTGGTACCTTCCGTGTTTTGGTGTATACCATCCTCGTAAGCCTGACCAGATTAGAGTGGTCTTTGACTCAAGCGCTCGTCATGAAGGCGTTTCTCTCAATGACAATCTTCTCTCTGGACCCAATCTGAACAACAACCTCTTAGGAGTCCTACTCCGCTTTAGACAAGAGTCAATTGCCATTATGGCCGACATTCAACAAATGTTTCATTGTTTCATCGTCCGTGAAGATAACAGAAACTTTCTTAGGTTCCGATGGTATCGCAATAATGATGTCAACAACGAGGTCATAGACTATCGGATGAAAGTTCACGTGTTCGGCAATAGCCCTTCCCTGCAGTTGCCATTTATGGACTGAGAAAAACTGCCCAAGAAGGAGAACAGGAGTTCGGGACGGATGCACGTCAGTTTGTAGAAAGAAACTTCTACGTGGATGACGGTCTTAAGTCCCTACCTACGGAAGAAGAGGCCATTGACCTTCTCACCAGAACCCAGGACATGCTTGCCACTGCCAACCTCAGACTACACAAAATCATCTCCAACAGCAATAAGGTAATGGGAGCATTTCCTTCCGATGATCATGCTGTCAGTGCCAAGGAATTCCAACCAGAGTCTGACCTTTCCCTCACACAACGCAGCCTTGGATTGCTATGGGATGTTAAACAAGACACGTTCACATTTCAGACATCAGCCTGCGACAAGCCCTTCACAAAAAGAGGAGTGCTGTCCGCAGTGAACAGTATCTACGACCCCTTGGGATTCATCGCACCCTTTACTATTCAGGGTAAGATATTACTCAGACAACTCACTACAGAGAACACTGACTGGGATACCCTGTTACCCAAGGAGAAACAACAAAGGTGGGAATCCTGGAAACAGTCCCTCCAGGCATTGGAACAGTTTAAGATACCACGCTTACACCCCTGTGTCCTTGAAGAAGGCCACCCTTCTAACTCAAAAGATCGGGATAGCTAGTATTCCTCCTCAGGACTTTGATTGTACCAATGTTTACAAACATCAATGGAAACGGGTTCAACATCTTGCTTATGCATTTTGGAGTCGCTGGAAGATGAAGTACCTTTGCAACCTTCAAAGTCGCAGAAAATGGCAAGTAAGCAAACCCAACCTGCAAGTTGGAGACATCGTTCTCCTCAAAGATAAGGACGCTCATCGTAACAATTGGCCTATGGGTCTTATCACAAAGACTATTCCAAGCAACGACGGCAAGGTACGGAAAGCAGAAGTCAAAGTAATAAAAGAAGGTTCTGCTAGACACTACTTCAGACCCATAAACAAACTAGTACTGCTTCTGCCTAAACAGGAAGATGAACTCCGTACTCCGGGCTGATACAAAGGGAGGTAAGAAGGACTGGTGCTGTTGCTGCCTTCCCCTCTGAAGACTGACCTTCAAGGCAACTTGTTAAAGGGAGGTAAGAAGGACTTGTGCTGTTGCTGCCTTCCCCTCCGAAGATGACGCTCAGAACTATAGCCTTCCTACTGTTGTCTAATGTTTTTTCTTGTCATTCTCCTTTTGTTGTTCCTTTTGTTGTAGGTGTTCCAGTAGGAATACATCTATTATCCATGGACTTGATCAAAGTTAATTTTATGTATGTTATTGAAATCATAGATTTCGACGGGGAGTGTCATGTTACACATGCATATTTGCCTTTTTATTATGTGTGTCCCTTCTGTCTTCCCCTAGCTTTGCTCTCTCTCCCTCGTCTCCTCCCTTCTTCTTCATTCTGGCTTCAACCCTCATCTCTGCTACATGCTCCTGTTAGCTGCTCACAGCATGATTTTTTGACCTATCCATCTGTTCATCGGTGTATGATCTGCACAGTTTGAAATAAACTTCTTCAGGATCTACAAGGTGTCCTTTGGATCGAGTCACTGTCAGCCAATTCACCTAAGACTGCAGTTATTGCCATCTCACCAACTGTAAGTTACAGAGATCACATTGTAGTGCTTAGACTGGAGAGGCAGAACAGAATCTGATTGGTTGCCCTGGGCAACTAAGCCAGTTCCATATTATACTAGTTTTATAAATTTCCCCCAATGTGTTTTGATGGTTTTGACCACCAAACAAACAAGTGCAAACTCAAGTGACTTCTTATCATAAGCAATTTACGGAATCCAAGATACAGGATATTTACCTTTTTCGAACTGTGATGAAAGGCGAAGCCTACAAGTAAAACAAATGTCAGTGCCAAAACTAGGAAACCCTTGGATGATATTGTGAGGGCCATTAGACCTGAGAAAGAAAAATATTAACTGCAGTCAGATTCTGGTGAAACATAATGAGGTAGATTCATCAAAACTGGTGTAAAGTAGAACTGGCTTAGTTGCCCATAGCAACCAATCAGATTCCACCTTTCATTTTTCCTAGCTCCTTTGGAAAATAAAAGGATAAATCTGATTGGCTACTAGGGTCAACTAAGCCAGTTCTACTTTACACCAGTTTTGATATATCTCCCCCAATACGCTTGTACAAAATACAATGTAATGAAATTAATTCATCTTGAAGTTCACAAAAACTCAGATTCTAGTCAAACCCGAATCTTTTGTGATTCTATTTGGAGAAATGATTAAAAATCATGGCCACCGTTTTACAGGTCAGAAGACAGAGAAGAAGGCTTCTGTCACCAAGAAGGAATAATTTGTGGTCCATGTTTTAATTTAAGAAATTAAATTCCAAACTGCAGTGTGTTATTAAATGGGCTGTTTATAACCTTTACCCACAGTCATATACAGTATATCGCTGTCACTAAGGCTACTTTCACACTAGCGTTTTTTGCGAATCCGTCATGGATCTGCAAAAACGCTTCCATTACAATAATACAACCGCATGCAACTGTCATGAACGGATCCGGTTGTATTATGTCTTCTATAGCCATGACGGATTGGGCCAGATTGTGTCAGAGAAAACGGATTCGTCCCAATTGACTTACATTGTGTTCCAGGACGGATCCGTTTGGATCCACTTCGTCAGGCGGACAGCAATACGCTGCAGGCAGCATTTTGGTGTCCACCTCCAGAGCGGAATGGTGACTGAATGGAAACAAACTGATGCATTCTGAGCAGATCCTTTTCTATTCAGAATGCATTAGGGCAAAACTGATCCGTTTTTGAACAACTTTTCAGAGCCCTGAACGGATCTTGCAAATGGAAAGCCAAAACGCCAGTGTGAAAGTAGCCTTAGACATTACTAATGCTGTCTTGGTGTTAAAGAGCTTGTAAAGATTGTCTTATGAGGGAGATGTGTTCAGGTCATCCCCTGAGACATTTTGTTCAGTAGGATTACAAATAAAAGTTGAGCTCCATCTGGGTCATCAGGCTGCTGTATGACGGAACCTCAAAACAGTCATTTACTGGAGCAGATCACTGTCTGGAAATATCATCATGAAGCACCAAGAATCTCAATATGGCTTCCAGACAGACATCCAGCAGTTCCTCTATGCGCAGTTCGGTTCACCAGGCCCAGTCACATGGCTTCCAGGACAGTACAGCGTGCGAGGTGGAGTCTTTGGGGTCAGGAGGTTTTGTGGGACCTTTTATTACATTTACAAGTCCTCTTGGGCTCAGCAGGGTGCATTCACATCCTCTCCTCCACCGTACATCAGGGCACAAATCCAATACTGTTGGTCCACTATCCATCCCAGCACCCAGACAAACATCATGCCAGACATCATCTTTACAGAGGACTTTTGGGGAAGTACAAAGCCTTTAGAGGCAGAAGAAAGGGGGACAGATGGGCAATCAGTTACTGTCAATGAAGGAGAAGCTCACCGTTGTTCTTGGGAAACATGTCTGGTCCTCCTTCTTGCTTGCTTTCCAGCACTCTTTCTTCCACCTCAGTATTCTCTGTCTTCTCGGGGCATCCCACAGCACTCACCTCCCGCCACCCTGCAGGATTCTCCTCAGCGCAATTCTCCAGACATCCCACAGTGCTCTCCTCTGGAAATCTCACAGCACATTCGTCCAGACACCCCACAGCGCACTCCTCCAGACATCTCATAGCCCATTCCTCCAGACACCCCACAGAACTCTCCTCGGGGCAGCACGTAGCACTATCCTCGGGACACCCTATCACACTCTCTTCAAGGCATGCTGCAGCATTCTCCTCTGGACACCCCATTGCACGCTCCTCTGGGCACCCTGTAAGATATTATTTGTGGGTCCGCCATGTTGTCTTAGTCAGACATCTTATATTTCTACTTTAAAGCTTAGCTAAAGAGATAACTTGAACACTGATATACTGTTACCATAAAATAAAGGTCCTTATGTTTTCTGATTAGGACGAGCTAGTTTATGAGATCATGGAGTCTTAGTGACATATTTATGTCCCCCATAGCTTCGTTTAGATACTTGATTATTGGACACTTATCAGCTTCTTATGTTTATGGCAAACAAACTCTTTCAAGGATAATGGAATCAGAGGACAGTGGATCAAAGGTTAAAAATGCATTAGTTAATTTTTCTCATACGTGTTAGAAAACTTTTAGCCGATTACCTATCATACAGTAGAAAGGTGTAAGTCTTCCTTATGCATATTGACGTTGGAGGTGCAACTTATGTACGTCAATGGTTATGAATAAAGTATTTGTGAGGTCACATGTTATGTATAATAATGATGTACTGATGTAATTTCGGTGTGTCACCATTTACTCCTATGGATTGCGGTAGATTGCAACAAACCTTTATTATAATACAAATTATTCCTTTGTTCTCTGGGGTATTAAAGAGAGTGTTTGGGGACATAACCGCTCACAGCACTGCATTTTCTACTGCTGCTTCACACTTCCATCTACAATTCTACATCATGTTATATTCTGCCTGACTTTTATATTTAGTTTAACGCTGTCTTGCTTCTCTCTCAATAAACAAAATAATTTTCTCAAGAAGTCGTCTCAAGAAGTTTTGTGTTACTACAGCCAATTTCCAACACATCCCACAGCACTTTCCTCAGGACACTCCACAGCACTCGCCTCAGGGCAACACATAGCACTCTCCTAAATATGCACTACAACAGTCTCCTCAGTATCACACTCGGTGCAATCCACAACACTCTCTTTAGGCCACTCTACAGCACTCTCCTCAATATGCCATACAGCAATCTCCTCAGTGTAATCTACCACACCCTTAGTGCAATCCACCACACTCTCCTTAGGCCACTCTACAGCCCTCTCCTCAATATGCCCTACAGCAGTCTCCTCAGTGTAATCTAACACACTCTCTTCAGGACAGTCTACAGTGCTCTCCTTTGTGCCTTCTACAGCACTTACCTCAGGACACTTCAATATGTTTCTCCGAACACTCTACAACACTCACCTTGGGAAGCTATGGAGCTGCTCCTGAAGATCTATAGGTAGCTGGAGCAGCAGCAGACTTCTTCACAGATGGATATAGTGGTAAATTAAATACACGGGGCACTCTCACTCTGCTAGTGCCAGAGCCGAGTCCCAGACCCAGTGCTGATCATCCACTGTGGCCTCTGGTCCAAGACAGTCCTTTGACTCTTCATATATCTCCTTGGCTTGCACAAAGACTTCCTTACGTCTGGCATCTTGCAGAGCCAGGTCCCAAGCCCATAGTTCGTCTTCCTCTCTAGCCTCAGGTTTAAGACAACACATTATCTCCTTGTAGATTGCAACTGCTTTGTATATAATATACATCTGAATTCTCTGTCTTCTGTTCCTCTCTGGATTCTGTGTCTGGTGATCCCACTGCAAGCCAGTTTGTCACAGGGTGTTGTTTCGAGGTTCCTTCATACAGCAGCCAGGCGATCCAGATGGAGCTCAACTCTTTTATTTGTAATCCAATCCAACAAAATATTTCAGGGACGGCCTCAACACATCAACGTGATCACGGCAATTCTTATACATGGTCCCAGGTTCTGGCCTCAACTCAGATCCACAATACAACAAAATATCCCAGGAGATGACCTCAACATCTCCCTCATCAGCCAATCCTCACACATGGTCCCAGGATCTGGCCTCAACTCAGATGCCTACGCTTCCAGTACAAAACATCAACTAACAACTACCACAGCCAACTTTGTCACTTTGTCTTCTCATCACTCCCCCCCAACCCACCACATTCCAAGGTGATCTGTCTCTGGACAGTCTAAAAAATGTTTATTCAGTGAAGCCCCCAGCAACACAGAAATGGTTTATGGCCCTTTCCCCCCTGAATGTCTGTAAGATGCATGACTCAAATAGGGTCTGTAAATCCATAGCCGATAATAGGAGTATGGAGGCTATGCATTGTAACAAGCACATTAGGATGAGAAATAAACCGGCCATGGGGCCCCGTCACAATTAAACAGTGTCATTCAAACATACAGCTTGTTCAGCAAAAAAAAAAAACTCAGATGGTTATGTGAACAACAAATTAAAAATGCTATGGCTCTCGGAATTGTGGGGAGTCGCTCTGGTAGACAGCGGTGCGGGTGCAGTTTAGAGGCAAAACAAGGAGTCCAGATTGTGCAACAAACAGTGTTTTATTCACACTTGCACACCATAAATGAAAAACAGTCTCTTTGGTGACAGTTCACACACAACGGAAATAACGTGGCAAAACAAAAACAGGCCAACACAGGTTCAGTCACCTGGGAGGTGTAGGTGCAGGTTCGCACCACGCTGTCGGCCCAGCCGCAGGAGAATCCAGCTTCAGGTAGCCAGGAACAAAACACCTCCTTGCTGAGCTCTTTCCTCCAGGACAGAGAACTCCTCAGCCCTGTTAGCAGCTCCAGGATAATCACAGCCTCAGCTGCTAGCTGCTGAGCTTTTAAACCCAGCCCAAAACCAGGACTGGGTCGTGGGAGCAGCCACCCACCCTACACTTTAGCTGCTCCCGGTAAGAGCCGGCCCGGATCGGCTTTGCAGCCATGCTATTTAAACTCTGTCAGTAGCACTAGCTGCTGCTGACATCAACAAAACGGGCTCTTACCTCACCGAGGCTATGAACCTCGGTGACACATACCTGCCATCCACGACGGCACCCTGCACCTTACCACACCCCCTTTGTTCAGCCCTGAGGGGTGGACACATGTGAGGCAGTGGACGCGGGAAAGGGCATCTGCATTTCCCTGCAAGCGACCTGCCCTATGTTCCACGGAGAACTTGAAATTTTGAAGGGATAGGAACCACCTGGTGACCCGAGCATTCCTCTCCTTGGCCTGACTCATCCATTTGAGGGGAATGGTCGGTCACCAGACGGAACCTCCTCCTAACAGGTAGTAGCGGAGAGATTCGAGTGCCCACTTGATAGCCAGGCACTCCCTCTCCACTATACTATATCTGGACTCGGCGGGACTGAGCTTACGGCTCAGGAAGACAACGGGATGTTCTTCCCGTTGACCTCCTGCGACAATTACCGCACCGAGGCCTACCTCCGAGGCGTCGGTCTGTACGACAAACTCCTTGTTGAAGTCGGGTGTCACCAAAACCGGGGACCCACACAGGGCCGACTTCAACGCGGAGAAAGCCTCCTCCGCCTTCTCACTCCAGCTAACCCTCCCAGACTTTCGTCCCTTCAACAGGTCTGTCAATGGCGCTGCTATTGTGGCAAAGTGGGGCACAAACCTCATGTAGTATCCTACAATCCCCAGGAACGACTTTACCTGCCTGGTGGTGACCGGTCGGGGCCAGCTACGAATGGCCTCTACCTTAGTTACCTGAGGTTTGATGACTCCCGCCCAATTACATATCCCAGATATTTGGTCTCTTCCAACCCAATCGCACACTTTTTGGATTGGCGGTTAGTCCAGCTTTCCTCAGGGCATCCACTACCGCCTGTACCTTGGGTAAATGGCTTTCCCAGTCGGTGCTGTGGATGACTACATCATCTAAGTAGGCCGAGGCGTACCGGCGATGTGGTCGCAGCACTATGTCCATTAACCTCTGGAAAGTGGCGGGGCGCCATGCAGGCCAAGGGTAACACCTTGTAGTGATACAGGCCCTGCGGGGTAACAACGCGGTTTTTCCTTAGCCGCCTCCGTTAAGGGTACCTGCCAGTACCCTTTAGTGAGGTCCAGCACAGAAAAATAACGGGCTTGTCCTAAATTTTCAACAAGCTCGTCTACTCGGGGCATGGGATACAGCGTCAAACTTGGATACTTCATTTAACTTGCGAAAGTCGTTGCAGAACCGCAGCGTCCCATCCGGCTTGGGTATTGGGACTATGGGACTGGCCCACTCACTTTTCGACTCCTCAATGACATCGAGCTTCAGCATTAACTGCACTTCCTCCGCGATGGCCCGCCGCCGAGCCTCGGGTACCCGGTATGGTTTTAACCGGACCTTGGCCTGAGGCTCAGTGGCGATGTCATGTCGGATGAGAGACGTGCGGCCAGGAGGTCGAGAACACATCCGTGTTCCGACTGAGGAACTCCTGACTTCCTGAACTTGTGTGGAAGACAGGCTGTCTGCAATTTTTACCGTGGTTGCGGCTTCACAGGCCTCGAACTGTGGGGCTGGACCCTTTTCACCTAGAAGCCCTGGCCGGGGCTGTGGTGACGTCGGCCGTGTCCCTATCTTTCCACGGCTTTAGCAAATTCACATGGTACACCTGCTCCGGCTTGCGCCGCCTGGCTGGTGTACTTTGTAATTACTTCCCCTACCTTCTCGACCACCTCATAGGGGCCCTGCCACCTAGCTAGGAATTTGCTGTCAGGGTGGGTACCAGAACCAACACTCGATCTCCCGGATTGAAGCCCCGTGCCCGAGCCTGACGATTATACACCCTACTCTGGGCTTGTTGCGCTGCCTCCATATGCTCCCGGACCAACGGCAACACCCTTTCTATCCGTTCCTGCATCTGGGTGACATACTCAATGACACTTTTGTGGGGACAGGCTGTTGTTCCCATGCTTCCTTGGCGATATCAACAGGCCCCGAGGGTGTCTGCCATAAAGCAGTTCGAAGGGCGAGAACCCAGTAGAGGCCTGGGGTACCTCTCGCACTGCGAACATGAGATAGGGCAGAAGCAGGTCCCAGTCCTTCCCATCTCTAGACACCACCCTTTTTAACATATTCTTTAGAGTTTGGTTAAACCTCTCAACAAGACCGTCTGTTTGCGGATGGTAAGCGGACGTCCGTAACTGCTTTATACGCAACAATTTACACAGTTCCTTCATTACTTTGGACATAAAAGGGGTCCCTTGGTCTGTCAGAACCTCTTTTGCAGGCCCACACGGGAAAACATCTCCATTAACTCTTTGGCAATGAGCTTAGCTGAGGTATGTCGCAGAGGCACCGCCTCCGGATGCCAGTGGCATAGTCGAGAACTACCAGAATGTGTTGGTGGCCCCTAGCAGACTTTGGTACAGGCCCAATTAAATCCATAGCAATTCGCTCAAGCGGTACTTCAATAATTGGCAGAGGTACCAGAGGACTACGGAAATGTGGCTGGGGGCTAGTTACCTGACAGGTTGGACAGGACTTACAATAATTTTCTACTTCCTTGAACACACTGGGCCAATAAAACCGCTGCAGTATGCGGTCCTGGGTTTTCTGCCACCCCAGGTGTCCCCAAGAACATGTTGGTGGGCAAGCTCCATGACAAGCTTGCGATACGCTGTGGGCACCACCAACTGTTCAACAGGTTCACCTCGGATTTGGTTCACCCGATACAACATATCCTGCAGAACAATAAATCGTGGGAACATTAATTCAGCCCCTGGTTTCTGGGGTTTACCATCAATTTCCAGCACATTCTCCCAGGCCCTGGTTAGGGTTTGGTCCCGGTGTTGTGCGGTCCCAAAATTTTCCCCGGAGACATTGAGGTCTGCCAACTCAGGTCACGGTGGCAAGTCCTCCGTGTCTCCCACCATTACACTCAGTGGGGTTGTCTCCCCCACTACCGCTGCAGCAGTGGTCACCCCTACCGCTGGCCCTTCAGACTCGGGCTCCCAGGGTTCTGGCCTTCCAGGGGTATCAGGCCACTCTGCTAGGGTTACCCCTGTCTCAGGGCTATTAGTCACTTTCATCTCAGGCCACAGTGACGGAAAACCAGGGAAGTCTCTCCCAATTATTAGTTCATAGGGCAGCTTTGTGGAGATCGCCACTTCACAAGTCCAGGTGCCGACCGCCGTGGACAGAGACATTACAGCAGTGGGATAGTCCTTTAAGTCTCCGTGTATGCACACCACACCCACTGTCCGGCCCGTATACTGGGTGGGCTGTACCAGGGCAGCACTTACCAGGGTTACCAGGCTCCCTGAGTCCAACAGCGCCACTGCCAGGTTATCCCCGACTTGCACCTGGCACAGATGACGATTGTCTATTGTCCCGGGGATGCCGGTTGCACACAGTCTCCGGGCATACATGGAAGCCGGTACCCATAATTAGTCTCCATGGGTTCCCCCCACTGTGGACAGTTGGCCCTTATGTGTCCAGGCTCCCGACACTGCCAGCAGACCACTGGGGACGGATCTGCAAGAGGTACATCCCGGGCGGGTTTGGCCGGCCGCCGGGACTGGGGTGGAGATTTCCGGGGTTTGACTGGCCCCCTCCCAAAAGAACCCCCCTGCAGGTTTCTGGTGGCCTCATATCGCTCCACCAGGTCGACCATCTCAAGGGCATTGGTGGGGGATACCTGGCCGATCCAGTGTTGAAGGGGGTAAGGCAAGGCCCTCCAAAACATGTCAGCCAGCAGCCGGTCCAGCATAGCAGTCGGACTTAGAACCTCAGGCTGCAGCCATTTTTGCAACCTGTGCAGCAACTCATAGTACTGCGGCCTGGCGGGTTCAGCCACTTTGAAGTCCCACTGGTGGACCCGCTGACCCCGGACCAACACGTTTACCCCCAGTCTGGCCAGGATCTCCCCCTTCACCGTGGAATAGTCAGCAGCCTGGTCGTCTGCCAAATCAAAAAAAACTTGCTGGGGTCCGGATGCCAGGAGCGGAGCAACCACCTCGGCCCACTGGTCACGGGGTAACTTTTCCCTCACGGCGACCTTCTCAAAAACCGCCAGGTGCGTCTCAACGTCGTCTGCGGGGGTCATTTTTGGGATCGCCGCACGGACCGCTTTCCGGGCATCATGGACGTGGTGGGACGCTCCTGCCGCCTGTAACGCCATCACATGTTGTAGCAGTAGTTGGTTGGTCTCCCGCTGCTGCCGTTAGCCTCTATGAGAGCCTTCACAGCAGCCTCCATGTTGCCAGAAACTCCTGCTTGCAGCTTTGCTGGCTTAATATATTCCATGCACTTTAGAAAAACAAAACTTCGGCGTTCACGCCAGCCTCACTACGCATGCCCGCATCCGACACCAAATGTGGGAGTCGCTCTGGTAGACAGCGGTGCGGGTGCAGTTTAGAGGCAAAACAAGGAGTCCAGATTGTGCAACAAACAGTGTTTTATTCACACTTGCACCATAAATGAAAAACGTGAAATAACGTGGCAAAAGCAAAAACAGGCCAACACAGGTTCAGTCACCTGGGAGGTGTAGGTGCAGGTTCGCACCACGCTGTCGGCCCAGCCGCAGGAGAATCCAGCTTCAGGTAGCCAGGAACAAAACACCTCCTTGCTGAGCTCTTTCCTCCAGGACAGAGAACTCCTCAGCCCTGTTAGCAGCTCCAGGATAATCACAGCCCCCAGCTGCTGAGCTGGCTGAGCTTTAAGCCCAGCCCAAAACCAGGACTGGGTCGTGGGGAGCAGCCACCCACCCTACACTTTAGCTGCTCCCGGTAAGAGCCGGCCCGGATCGGCTTTGCAGCCATGCTATTTAAACTCTGTCAGTAGCACTAGCTGCTGCTGACATCAACAAAAACGGGCTCTTACCTCACCGAGGCTATGAACCTCGGTGACACATACCTGCCATCCACGACGGCACCCTGCACCTTACCACAGAATGTGGAGAAGAAAATGAAAAATAATTAAAAATTTTGTCTGGTCCTTAAAGGGTTAAAGGGAACCTGTCACCTGGAAAACACTTCTTAAACCAAGCACAGTACCTTAAAGTATACCCCAGAGTGTCGCTAATGATGATTTTATTTCCTCTTTCTGTCTTCTCAAATCTGTAAAAATCGCATTTTAAATCTCTCTTGGCGCCGTTTCAAAGTCGTGCTTGAAGTCAAGGGAGCAGCAGCCTCCTTGCCTCAAGGTCCGATAAGCCCACCGCTTACCCCTCCCTCTCTCTACATTTTGATGGACATCTTGCCGAGACCGCGCTCTTCTCCTTTTATCGCGCATGCGCCATGCGCGTCCTGTTAGAGCGCCATCCGGGCTCCCTCACTCACGGCCGGGCGCGAGCGCGCTGGATCTACATAATGCATGCGCAGTCTGCAAAAGTGAAGCCAGTGAGTGAGGGAGCGGGCAGCGGGATCGGCTGTAACAGGACGCGCGCACGGCGCATGCGCAAAAGAGCGCGATCCCGGCATCATGGCAAGATGTCCATCAAGATGCCCCTTGACTTCAAGCGCGACTTTGAAGCGGCGTCAAGAGAGATTTAAAATGCGATTTTTACCGATTTGAGAAGACGGAAAGAGGAATTAAATCATCATTAGTGACACTCTGGGGTATACTCTGAGTACTGTGCTGGTTTAGAGCGTTTCCAGGTGACAGACTCACTTTAAATTTTGATTTCCTAGAGCACTTCAATCCAGTTTCCCTGGGCTGCAGCCAGTGGCACATAGTTTTGACTGCAGTGGTGATGTCCCCTATACTGCTGCAGCCAATCTTTGTACGACACAAGAGCACCCAAGCCA
>JAKVIS010002891.1:0-20079 GCA_033119425.1 Bufotes viridis | reverse complement strand
CAGCCCTGACATCAGTTTTGTCCCTACTGACAATAAATAGGGACAAAATTGAACTGTCTTGGCCCAGTTTTTGAGATCTTATGCTGGATATCAAAACCAGAAACCAAAAACACTGATGTGGAAGTAGACTATATGTACTATTTGTCAAATGGGAGGAGGGGAGAGACCAGCGTACTTTAACCCCTTCTAACCCCGTCCAGTTCACCACCCTCTTGTCCGCAGGCAACTTTTTGCCAAATCTCAACATGTGTCACTTTATGTGGTAATGACTTTGGAACACTTACTTATCCAAGCCTTTCTGAGACTGTTTTCTCGTAACACATTGTACTTCATGAGAGTAATAAAGTCAAATCAATATATTTCACCTTTATTTATGAAAAAATCCAAAATTGACAGAAAATTTTGAAAAATTCTACTTTTAAAACAGAAAGTGACGTCTCAAAATATTTATTACTTAACATTCCCCATATTTTATTGTGTCCAAAAAATACACAAAGACCCCAGTAGACCTCCTGGGAGACCGATAGTGTCCGGGATAGGTTCATTGTCCTCCAACCTCTCCCAATATATTGACAAGATATTGCAACCTGCAGTAAGGGTTATGCCTTCGTATATCAAGGACACCACGGAAGTGGTCAAGTTGGTGGAGATGTTGGAGTGGAATGAAGAATGGTATATGGGGTCTTTGGATGTGAGTACCTTATCCACCATCATAGAACATACGGCAGGTCTAGAGGCAGTAAAGAGACAACTTTTAGGGAGTACAGTAATACAGGAGGCCCAATTGGTCTTTTTATTGGAGGGGATCCAGTACATTTTGGAACACAACTACTTTTACTTTGAAGGGGATTTCTATGTTCAAAAGCAAGGTACGGCCATGGGGACCAGATTCGCCCCCAGCTACGCCAATTTATTTATGGCCCAGTGGGAAACTGTCCAGATTGGTCCTAAGCTGGGGACGAGTCTGGTCCTCTGGCGTCGATACATAGACGATATTTTTTTCATTTGGAGGGATACGAGGGAAGCATTGGATTGTTTTTTACAAGAGATCAACAACAACACCTTGAATTTGAGATTTACAGCTGTGGTTAGTAAAACATCAATTCAGTTTTTAGACCTAAACATCTGTATTGAGGGTTCCAGGATGGTTTGTAGTACCCACCAGAAGGAGGTGGCTAAAAATAGCTTCTTGAGATATACAAGCTGCCACCTGCCTAGGTGGCTATCAAACGTCCCGGTGAGCCAATTTAGAAGGCTCAAACGCAATTGTACAAAGCTGGATCAATTTAGGGAGGAAGCTGCTATCCTAAAACAACAGTTTCTGGATAGGGACTACCCTGAAAAAATAGTGGGGGAGTCACTTATAAAAGTAGAAGCAATGGATAGGGCTACTTTTTTCCAACCAAAAAAACAAATGGATGACGATACCCTCAGGCTAATATTACCCTTTCAGGAGGACTATAAGAGGGTGGAAAGAATTATTAGAAAACATTGGTGCCACCTATTGGGGGATAAACATATAGGCTCGATATTACCCAACAAACCGAGGATTACCTACACTAAGGTACCTAACATTGGTTTGGGGGTGGCACCATCTGTAAAGAACTTAAGGAAGCACAAAAATGACACTTGGTTGACACTGAAAGTTTTTTTTTAGATGTAACAGGTGCTCCAATTGTTAAGAAAAACACTAAAGGTCCACTCCACTCAGAACACATTTTGTTTGGAGATTAAGGATGTATTGACATGCGATTCAGAAGGAGTGATCTATATTTTACAATGCCCCTGTGCCCGCCAATATATAGGTAGGACAAAAAGAGTGTTCAAGAAAAGAGTGGCAGAACACGTGAATAACATCCGTAAAGGTTGCATGACACACCCCTTGTCCAAACACTACAAAGAACAACATAATAGTGACCCCTCTTCTTTGGTCTATATGGCATTTGAGAAAGTGGTAAGACCATGGAGAGGAGGAAACTATATTGCACAAATGTCCAGATTGGAAACAAGGAGAATATATGAATTTGAAACAATGGTACCTAATGGTCTCAATGCCGAGACGGAGCTGTTTGGCTTTTTATAAGGCACGGTGGCCGGGGACGATGAGACATCGACAACAGGCTGTCTATCAGCTTGTCGATCTCCCCTCTTCCTCGTGCTTCCGTGCCTGTCTTACACAGTCAACAGCAAGTGTCAGACACCTCCAGAACGACATTGGGATCATGTAAATGGAATTCTCAACATTTTTAATCTTTTTTTAAATATATGATCTTATACAATTTTGTATTTGTACTTTTATAATTTTATATTGTTATAATTTTTATATTGTTTGTTTGTATGTATTGATTATGTACCGACTAGATAGTTGGTTGGATGTCCTTTTAAGAAAAGCAGAGGAGTAAGACAAACACATCCAATATTTAAATTAGGGCGGATTTGAAGATCTCCAATAAGAGACTGTGACTAATTAGGAATACTTATATAAAAAAGATCTCATTACCCCCTCACTACTGTTACCACTGAGGAAGGGACAGTCTTACGTCCCGAAACGCATCTGGTTTTGTACAGTAGTGAGAGCTGGAGTTGAAGGACTAAGACCGCACACAAGCCGCACATTGAAAAAGCGCTGTTTCTGTATGAATCTATGCTAGTAGCTCCATTGAAGTAGAGCTGAACCAATTGGCATTGGAAGCACGCGTCACGTGGGATGCCACGGTGTATGACGTGGAGGACCACGTGGGACGCCGCGACAGGTCCTGGAAGAGCGAGAGCACTAGCGCATGAGCGGCCGGCGGTGATCCAAGGAGCGGTAAAGTACCGTATGTTTAAGACATTGAATCCAACTGTATAATTCATGCGATATCGCACAACTTATTGGAACCACTACATACAATACTAAGTGAAACCCTACGGTTTAAACACCTCCAGTGAGGTCTGGAGTTGTGGACGGTTCATTTGTCACCATCAACTGCACCCATTAGGTGGATTGGAAGCACACCTGGTGTGCATGGGGACTTATCTAGGCGGTCCATTTATATCTACCTCTGCATTATACGCTTTTACCTCTGCATAATACCTTGTGCACTGCATGCATTTTTTTGTGTTTTTTTGTGTTCTTATACTATGCATTTTATCAATTAAATATCATTTTCTGACCATTGGTCTAGATACTAGAGTGCCCCTCCATATATTTATCTATGTCTATTGGGGTTAACGGGTAAACCTTGAGGAGTGCACCTTCCCCGTGTTTGTTGGATAGGTGTGCCACCACCTTTTTCTTTTCTCTTATACCTAACATTCCCCATATGTTGTCATCATTTTGTAAATGTCACTTTATTTTTTAGGACGTTAGAAGACTTAGAATTTTAGAAGCAATTCTTAAAATTTTTAAGAAAATTTCCAAAACACACTTTTTAATGACCGATTCAGGTCTGAAGTCACTTTGTAGAAACTACACCCCTCAAATTACTCAAAATAGTGTTGGGCGAGCATGATCGGCCAAACACCTTTTTCACTCGAGCATCACGATGCTCGAGTCCCCTCCCCGTATGTTTGTCGGCTGTTATGCAACCAATAAACGTGCGGGGAAGTCCTGCCACTCACTGTAATGCCGTAGCCATGTTGGTTACTGGCATTACAGTGAATGTCTGGCCGGAACGTGTCATATAGCACCCGATGACACATGGTTCGGCTCAGACTTAGTTAGGGTTAGCTGCAGCAGAAAGGACAGATAGTGTAAGGAGAGAAATTGTGTTTTTTTATTTTTAGGAAGTTTTGAGTGTTGAAAGGTTTTAAAAAAATCAACAGTCCTTTTAAGGACTATTGTTTTACCGGGCTGCGAAATATATTAGCTCAGTGTGCGCTAAATTGCGTGCAATTGTTTGGCTGCTGGTGACATTAAATGCGCTACATCTCCAGTATAACGTTAGCTCCTGGTGACAGCAGCGACATTACCTGCACTACATCTCCAGTATAACGTTAGCTCCTGGTGACAGCAGCGACATTACCTGCGCTACATCTCCTGTATAACGTTAGCCACAGGTGACAGCAGCGACATTACATGTGCTACATCTCCTGTATAAAGTTAGCCGCTGGTGACAGCAGCGACATTACTTGCACTACATTTCCTGTATAATGTTAGCCGCTGGTGACAGCATCAAAATTACTTGCGCTACATCTCCTGTATAACGTTTGCACATCCCAAATAGCTGTGACATTCTCTGTAATTTTTTATTAGCCGCTGGTGACATCAGCCACATTACTTGCGCTACATCTCCTGTATAACATTTGCGCAACCCAAATAGCTGTGACATTCACTGTCATTTTTTCTTTGCCTCTGGTTACAGCAGCGACATTACCTGTGCTACATCTCCTGGAAAACGTTAACGTATCCCAAATATCTGTGACAGTCACTGTAATTTATTTGTGCATACACTTACAAAACCTGCGCTACTGTACGTGTGACATACCTGCAAGCATATATACCATTTAATATGATGAAGGCGAGCAGTAAGGGATGGGGAAGTGGCTGTGCTGCTGATGGTGCACACAGAGGCCATGGCCCTGGGTGCAGTGAAACTGTGACTGGTCCCAGAGCACAAGAAACACACTCATTCACGATACCTAGCTTCATGTCCAAGTTTGCAGGGCGGCGCAGCACAGCACTCTCAAAGTCAGACCAGAGCGACCAGGTGATCGGTTGGATTGCAACAGTTAATGCTTCCAGTCGGTTAAGCACCACCCTGTCTTCCACAAATTCCAGTCTCAGTAGTCAAGAGTCTGGTCAACAGAATCCTTACCCTGATCCTCCTTCCTCCGACCATGGAGAGTCTTTTCAAACAAGTGATCCCACACTCGGATATTCCGAGGAGCTCTTTTCATCGCCATCCTTAATTTGGGCGTCTCGCTAAGCCCGCTTGAAGAGGGACATGAGGAAATATTGTGCCCTGATTCCCAAACTCTTTAGCATACACAGTCAGAAAAAGATAACAGTGGGGAATGGCAATTAGTGTTTCACGAGGTGGGTGATGATGATGAGACACAGTTGCCAATAAGTCAACCGCAATTAATGTCTCATGAGGTTCATGATGAAGATTAGACACAGTTGTCAATAAGTGAGGTTCTTTTTAGGTCAACAAGTCAGGACCAGAGTGAGGAACTGGAAGAGGAGGTGGTGGATGATGAAATCACTGACCCAACCTGGGAAGGTGGCAAGCCGAGCGAAGACAGCAGTACAGAGGAGGAGGGATCCGCAGCACCGCAACAGGCTGGAAGAGGCAGTGGGGTGGCAAAAAGGAGAAGGCAGACCACACCAAACAGGTCCGCAACTGTTCCCCGGAGCACTCTCTTGCGGAAATCTTCCATGCCAAGGGGTAGGTGTTCCGCAGTCTAGCACTTTTTTGAGGAAAGTGAGGACGATAAAAGAATTGTCATTTGCAATCTGTGCCATACTAAAATGAGCAGGAAAGTGAACACTAGCAACCTCACCACCACCAGCATGATCCACCACATGGCATCAAAGCACCCTAATAAGGTGGGCCGAACGCCTGCGTCCACAATCAGTGTCTGCGGGTCACACCACTGTACCCAGGGCACAGCTGCTACCGACGCCAACGATTGCAAGCCCTACTTCCATCAGGATTTCTGCCACAACCTACATTAGTGGCTGCAACCCCCCTTCTCCTCCTCCACTTCCACCTCTGAATTCTTATCTTGCAGAACCAGTCAGCCATCAGTCAGTAGCTGGAAGCAGTGTAGCACTGCAGTGGGGAAGTGGCAACAGGCCGTGCTGAAACTAATTTGCTTAGGTGACAAACAGCACACCGCCACAGAGCTTTGGCAGATATAAACAACCAGACTGAGCTGTGACTCTCGCCACTCAACCAAAAACCAGGCATGGATGTGTCTGATAATGGCCATAACTTGGTGGCAGCTTTGGAGCTCGGCAAGCTCACACACATACCATGCCTAGCCCACGTGTTCAACTTAGATAGTTCAGCGGTTTCTCAAAACCTACCCCAATTTGCCTGAGCTACTGGTGAAAGTGCACCAGGTGTGTGCCCGTTTTGGACAGTCATCTACAGCTGCCGCTGGTAACACTGGCAGCAACGCTTGCAATTGCCAGCTCACCGACTGTTGTGCGTCGTGAGCACGCGCTGGAACTCCACGTTCCATATGTTGGCCAGGCTTTGTGAGCAGCAGAGGGCAGTAGTGGAATACCAGCTGCAACATGGTCATCGTGTTTCCAGTCAGCTTCCGTTCTTCACAAACGATGAGTGGGCATAGATGTCTGACCTCTGTGAGGTTTTATGCAACTTTGAGGAATCAACACAGATGGTGAGTGGCGATGCCGCTATTATCAGTGTAACCATCCCACTTCTGTGTCTACTGAAACGCTTGCTGCTCACAATAACAGCGGATGCTTTGCATGTGGTAGAGGTGGAAATGGGGGAAGACAGTACACAGGGTGATAGCCAGACCACCCTTAGCTTGTCTTCTCAGCGCGAATTGAATTATGATGAGGAGGAGGAGGAAGAGGAGGAAGAGCAGGAGACAGTTGCCTCCGCTACAGAGGGTAGTTCTCATAGCTGTTTTATTCCCTCTGTTGAGCGTGGATGGTCTGAAGAGAAGGAAGAGGATGAGAAGATTGAGAGGCATCCTTCTGATGAGTACAGTAAAGTCTTGTCTTTTGGGACTCTAGCACACATGGCTTACTTTATCTTATGCTGCCTTTCCCGTGACCCTTTCTTTATATGCATTTTGGCCAACACCGATTACTGGTTGTTCACCCTTCTTGACCCCTGCTACAAAGAGAACTTCTCATCTCTCATTCCAGTGGTGGAGAGGACTAGCAAAATGGTGCAATACCAGAAGGTCCTTGTGGAAAAATTTCCAGCTGACAACGCTGTTGGGGGAAACGAGGAGAACCCAGCAGCGAGATGTGCGGAACAACAGAGGCAGGGCAACACTCTCCAAGGCCTGGGACAGTTGCATCACACCCCGCCAGCACCCTCACCCTGATGCTCGGCCTAGTGTCACAAGGAGGGAAACATTTTTGAAGATGGTAAAGCAGTACATAGCAGACCGTGTTAACATACTCATTGATCCCTCTGTACCTTACAACTATTGGGTGTCCAAGCTGGACACATGGCACAAACTGGTGCTCTACGCCTTGGAGGTGCTAGCCTGTCCTGCAGCCAGCGTTTTGTCAGAGCGGGTATTTAGTGCTGCTGGAGGCATAATAACTGATAAGCGCATCCGCCTGTCAACTTAAAATGCTGACAGGTTGACTCATCAAAATGAACAAGTTCTGGATTGCCCCTGACTTCTCTATTCCACCAGAGGAAAGTGGCTGAACATAAAGGCACTTCAAATGTGGCTTTTATGGTGTGTTGAATGCACTGTATTCCCATGCACCCCTTCCACCACAAAAAAGGGTATATGGTTCAATCTTCCTTTTCTCCTCCTCCTCCTCCATCATATTAACATGTTTATTAGGCTGCCCTCAACCCTAATGTTTTAGAGGGTCACCAGCAGACCCTCAGCCCTAATCTTTTAGATGGTCAGATCAGCAGCAGGCCCTCGCCCCTAATGTTTTAGAGGGTCACCTCACCAGCAGGCTCTTGCGCCTAATGTTTTAGATGGTCAGCTCAGCAGCAGACCCTCACCCCTAATGTTTTAGAAGGTCACCAGCAGGCGCTCGCCCATAATGTTTTAGATGGTCAGATAAGCAGCAGGCCCTCATTAATGTTTTAGAGGGTCACCTCACTAGCAGGCCCTTGCGCCTAATGTTTTAGAGGGTCAGCTCAGCAGCAGACCGTCACCCCTAATGTTTTAGCTGGTCAGAGAGCAGCAGGCCCTCGCCCCTAATGTTTTAGAGGGTCACCTCACCAGCAGGCCCTTGCTCCAAATGTTTTAGAGGGTCAACTCAGCAGCAGAACCTCGCCCCTAATGTTTTAGAGAGTCACCAGCTGGCCCTTGCTCCTAATGTTTTTCAGGGTCACCCGCAGGCCATCAATCACAATTTTTCAAGGGTGTGTATGATGCCCTCCTTTATGTGTAATAAAGAGAGTATTGGAGTGCCAGTTCCTTGTAATTTTTGCTAGCCCTTTCACTTAGTGCATTGGCTTTATGAGTGTAGGGGTCCCACTACCTAAACAATTGTACCACAATGCGAATGAGGCCCTCCTTTATGTGATATACAGGTTGTATCAGAGTGCCTCTTACTTGTAATTTTTGGCAGCACTTGCACTTTATATACAAGTAAATATACAGGAAAAAATGTTTCCTAACAATTTTTCCTCTAAAATCGATTTTATCTTTGGTTTTGTGTGTATTAATGTCAGTCTGTAAAAATGGCGTACTACTCGGACAACATCTTTCCCAGCAGCAACCTGGGAGTCCAAGATGCATCCAGACATCCTCCCCATGCTGTTCCCGAACCATTTCAGTGGTGTTTCCATCAATTTCTGACCCTTTCCTGTAAATCAGACACCCTCCCCTCTTCAGAGCAAGGGGTGCCTGGTTTAATGCTCTGGTTCTCCCATTGACTTCCATTGTGCTCGGGTGCTCTGTAGAGCATCCGAGCATCGCAAAGTGTTCTACTCGAGTACCAGAGCATCCGGGCACTTTGGTGCTCGATCAACACTAACTCAAAACTGATTTTACAAACTTTGTTAACCCTTTAGGTGTTCCACAAGAATTAAAGGAAATATAGATTACATTTCTAAATTTCACTTTTTTGGCATATTTTCTATCTTGATCAATTTTTTCCTTTAACACATCGAGCGTTAACAGCCAAACAAAACTCAATATTTATTACCCTGATTCTGCGGTTTACAGAAACACCCCATATGATTTAAAAGCACACAGCAGAGTACAGAAGAAAAGGTGCGCCATATGGTTTTTGGAGGGCAGATTTTGCTGGACAGGTTTTTAGATGCCATGTCTCCATTTTTATGGAGCAGATCGTTACGGACGTGGCAATAGCTAATATGTATACTTTTTCTTATTTATTTAAGTTTTACACAATAATAAAAAATTTTAAAACCAAAAAAATCATATTTTAGTGTTTCCATTGTCTGAGAGTCATAGCTTTTTTCATTTTTTTGACCGATTGTCTTAGGTAGGGTCTCATTTTTCGCGGGATGAGGTGATGGTTTGATTGGTACTATTTTGGGGGGCATAAGCCTTTTTGATCATTTGGTGTTTCAATTTTTGTGATGTAAGGGCTCTTTCACATGAGGGGATGCCGTGCGTGCAATCCGCTGCGTGAAAGAGAGCCAAGCCGCGCTCTGGACAGCAGAGACACAGAGCATTAACATGATTGATAATGCTCAGTGCCTCTCTGTGATCTTTTTACTACAAAATCACAGTGAGATAAAGTTGTCACCGTGATTTTGTAGTAAAAAGATCACAGAGAGTCACGGAGCACTGTCAATCATGTTAATGCTCCGTGTCTCTGCTGTCTAGAGAGCAGCTTGGCTTTCTTTCACGCAGCGGATTCCACGCACGGCATCCGCTCATGTGAAAGAGGTGACATAAAAAGGCTTTTCTTGGCACTGTTTTTACTTTATTTTTTTACGGTGTTCAGCTGAGGGGTTAGATCATGTGATATTTTTATAGAGCTGGTTGTTACGGATGCTGCGATACATAGTATGTCTACTTTTTTATCTATTTATTTGACTTTAACACAATAATAGCATATTTGAAACAAAACAATGATGTTTTAATGTCTCCTCGTTCTGAGAGCTATAGTTATTTTATTTTTTGAGCGATTTTCTTATGTAGAGGCTGAGGTGACGATTTTACTGGTACCATTTTGTTGGACATACGCCTTTTTGATCACTTGGTGTTGCACTTTTTGTGATGTAAGGTGACAAAAATAACTTTTTTTTTTTACACAGTTATTATTTTATTTTTTATGGTGTTTATCGGACGGGGCTTGGCTCTCTTTCACTCAGCGGATTCCACGCACGGCATCTTCTCGTGTGAAAGAGCTCCAAGGTGACAAAAAAATGGCCTTTTTATTTTATATTTTTACGGTGTTCAGCTGAGGGGTTAGATATTTATATATATATTTATAGAGCCGGTCGTTACGGACGTGGTGATGCCTAATATGTGTGTGTTTACTTTTTTTTCTATTTTTTATTATAAAATCAGGGCAAAGGGGTGTTTTCTTTTTTTAATTGAAACTTAATTTTTTTTATTTAAAAAAAATTCCTTTTTTTTTGCAAACTTTATTTCTGTCCCACTCTGGGACTTAAACTTTTGAGGGTCTGATCCCCTCTGCAATGCATTACAATACATCTTTATTGTAATGCATTTCCTGTTAGTGTATTACACTGAATAATACACTAACAGGTTACCTAGGAGACCCAGCCTGGGGCTGGATCTCCTCGGACTCTGTAGAAGGCAGGTCCCGATGCCGTGCAAGGCATTGGGCAGCCTGTGCACGGCATTGGGCTGCCTTGACACCTATCGGGTCCCCGCCACAGCAGCGCGGGACCCGATGGGCTCCCTCACCCACCGCATGGACCTTCTATGCCGCGGTCAGCTTTTTACAGCAATGCCGGCAGATACAACCGGGTCCCGGCTATCAGGGACTGCCAGGCACATGCATTGATCGGGCGCATACCGCTCTAGTGCCCGCCCGATCACCATGACGTAATACTACGTCAAAATGGAGCAGGTCACTTGCTGCCATAACGTACTATTATGTCATTTAATCAGTTTCTATGAGGAGGTAAGTTCTAGACTTGACAGCGGCGAATCAATGGATGCCGTATATCTGGACTTCTCCAAAGCATTTGACACTGTACCACATAAAAGGTTAGTATATAAAATGAGGATGCTCGGACTAGGGGAAAATGTCAGTAAATGGGTAAGTAACTGGCTCAGTGACAGAAAACAGAGAGTGGTTATTAACGGTAGATACTCAGATTGGGGTCACTGTCACTAGTGGGGTACCTCAGGGGTCAGTACTGGGCCCTATTCTTTTCAATATATGTATTAATGATCTTGTAGAAGGCTTGCACAGTAAAATATTAATTTTTGCAGATGACACTAAACTGTGTAAAGTAATTAACACTGAAGAAGACAATATACTGCTACAGAGGGATCTGGATAGATTGGAGGCTTGGGCAGAGAAATGGCAGATGAGGTTTAACACTGACAAACGTAAAGTTATGCACAAGGGAAGGAATAATGCAAGTCACCCGTACATACTAAATGGTAAAACACTTGGTAACACTGACATGGAAAAGGATCTAGGAATTTTAATAAACAGAAAACTAAGCTGTAAAAACCAGTGTCAGGCAGCTACTGCCAAGGCCAATAAGATAATGGGTTGCATCAAAAGGGGCATACATGCCCGTGATGAGAACATAGTCCTACCACTTTACAAATCAATAGTCAGACCACACATGGAGTACTGTGTACAGTTCTGGGCTCCAGTGAACAAGGCAGACATAGCAGAGCTGAAGAGGGTTCCAAGGAGGGCAACTAAAGTAATAACTGGAATGGGGCAACAACAGTACCCTGAAAGATTATCAAAATTAGGGTTATTCACTTTAGAAAAAAGACGACTGAGGGGAGATCTAATAACTATGTATAAATATATCAGGGGTCAGTACAGAGATCTGCCCCATCATATATTTATCCCCATCATATATTTATCCCTCTGTGACGAGGGGACATCCTCTGTGTCTGGAGGAAAGAAGGTTTGTACACAAACATAGAAGTGGATACTTTACGGTAAGAGCAGTGAGACTATGGAACTCTCTGCCTGAGGAGGTGGTGATGGTAAGTACAATAAAGGAGTTCAAGAGGGGCCTGGATGTATTTCTGGAGTGCAATAATATTACAGGCTATAGCTACTAGAGAGGGGTCGTTGATCCAGGGAGTTATTCTGATTGCCTGATTGAAGTCGGGAAGGAATTTTTTATTCCCCTTAAGTGGGGAGAATTGGCTTCTGCCAGTTTTTTTTTTTTGCCTTCCTCTGGATCAACTTGTAGGAAACAGGCCGAACTGGATGGACAAATGTCTTTTTTCGGTCTTATATACTATGTTACTATGTAATATGTCAGGAAGGGGTTAATAAAATATTATTTTACTGAAGTATACTAGATTCTTGGAAAAACAGTAAAAAATGTAACTCCGCAGCCACATTTTTTAAGGTCCTTTTGCAAAGGAAAACTGGCTTAGTTGCTCGTAGCAACCAGACTGATCCTATATTGTGTAAATGGAGCTCTGAAAAATAAGTTTTGAATCTAATTGGTTGCTATTAGCAACTAGGACAATTGTCCTTTGCAACAGTTTTGATAAATATCGTCATCGTTGTACTTCATGCTAATTCCTTGTTTATTTGGGAAAAACACCCAAATTTATCCTTTTTGAAAAACTTAGCTTTTTTCAAAATTCAAATTTGTCTGTTATTAAGACAGACCACACAAAACAATTAATTATTAACATTTGCCATATGTCTACTTTGGGGGCAACACAAGTTCTGATTTGGCTATGAGAGACATTTATACAAAACTCCCCCCAAAGTATTAAAAACTAGGAGGGGATTTCCGTTTCCAGGAAAGGGCTTGTGAGTAGAAACATGCCTACCAGAATCATCCCACAAAGCTGAAAAACCTCAAGGCCTAGATGATTGCGAGGAGATCACTTTGGTCCTGACACTTCTTTTCCTCAAAGACCAGTTGTTGGTTCCTGCCCCCATGAGTTTTAAGTCCCTCCACTTATCTTGCATTGCCTTTTTAGACTCATCAAATAACTCGAGAATCCTCTGCTGCTGCTTTAAGAATCTGTATATCTCCCCTCCATTAGGTATCACCTATTCCTTACAATTACATCAGACATTATGCTATCCCAATCCATTTCTGAGTGTAAGCGCACCTTAAGGATGAGATTTCATTTATGGTCCTGTAGGTTTCCTGTAGTCCTATTCTCATGGGACTGCCTTGATTGAGTTGACCATCTATCAAAAGGACATCCACCCATGGGGGTCCCTGCTGTTTTTACCAGTCCCTGTGCTGGCCTTTTTGACAATATCAACAGTTTACTGATATATTTTCCAAGAAGCAGGTAGAAACACTGTATCTTCCAAAAAACAAAGCCTAGATGGTGCCATTCCACTCCATCCAGGCCTGACACCTCCCAGGGGTGATAGCATATCCATTTTACCATAAAATGATGTAATGTTGGCATACATTAAAGAGTATCTGGAGGGGGCGTGGCTTGGCCGGCGCTAAAGATGGCCGCATAGTGAGAGAGCTCCGGCTCTGACCGCTCGTTCATCGCACCCAGCGACTACCAAAGCGACTTCTCCTGCTCCAAAAGACCCTGTAATGGCCGCTAAACAGATGGGCAAGAGGAGGGGACCGAAGGGGAAAGGATCGCTTCAGCTGGAGCATTTTTTCCATTCTGAAGGTGCAGGCAAAGATGGCATGGCCCAAGACAGACGGGTAAGCACGCCGCTGACCGCAAACCATCTACCCACCTTTGCTACGGCCGCGTCTTCTCCGCTCCCGCCGACTGACCAGCATTTTTCCCTGGATGGGAACTGGGACTCTCCACACTCCTCCGATTCGGAGGGAGATGAAACCACACCACTTGGAGCCTCAGGTAGGCCTCAACACTCCCGGCACCCGGGCCAAGATGGCGACGGAGCCTCCTCCGCTCTCACCTCAGCAGGCTCTGTAACAGCAGGACCACAGCGGCAGAAACGCAGGTCCAACACTAAGGGGCACACTGTGGTTCCCCCTCTGATCGCTCCTGTTATTGGAGATGCCGATGTCTTCTCAGCTTTGCCTGCCTCTGCGGCAACAGTCTCAGAAAGCACCCTCAAAGACATGTTAACTGCCCTGCGGTCTTCTTTGCATACGGACTTTACTAAAATCCTATCCCCGTTCCATAAGGCACTCACTGATATAGGGGACAGGGTATCCCACGTTGAATCAAAGATGGCGGCCTTTGCTGAGGCCCATAATGATGTAGTGGACTCCCACAATAGCCTTGATGATAAAGTGGACTCCCTACATGCCAAACTCGTGGAGTATGAGGATCGCAATCGCAGAAACAACATTAAATTTCGCAATATTCCGGAATCTGTACCCGACCCAGAACTTCGGGATTACTTACAACAACTTACTAAGCACTTACTCCCTGAATGTGCGCCATACTAACTCAGTATCGACCGAGCGCACCGCGTCCCGAAGCCTCCTAATCTTCCGGACGCAGTTTCACGTGATGTTCTTGCACGGTTTACTTTCTATCATGTCAAAGAACAACTTATGGAAAAGGCACGAAAGCAGCAACCGCTCCCGGAGCCGTACTCAGATCTTAAGTTATTTACTGATCTTTCCGCTGCAACTCTGCAGGCGCGTAGACGCCTGGCTCCTTTGACCACCATCTTGCGGAACCAAGCTATTCCTTATCGCTGGGGATTCCCTACAAAGATCCTCATCAACAGAAAGGGAACTTTCTTTGCGGTAGCTTCTGTAACTGAAGGAATGGCGCTATTGTCCAAATGGAATATCCATGTGGAGGATGACCCCCGCCAAGATGGCAGAGCACCGCCGAAGAAGATCGCTAAAGAGTGGCATGAGGTCCCTAAGACCTAATTATTTAACTGCTGTTTGTTCTACAACTTTGTTGCCTCTTCCCCTTCCATCTCAGATGGGTCTGGGTGGACGCGCGGTCTGTAGCCGCTGTCATGCAATGATGCTTGTTTTCACCCCCAGTGTTTTTTGTGCTCCCCAGGGAAATCTATCTCTTTGGCAAATGGCACAACCTTTGTTCATTTACTGTTATGTTTTACTTGTTACTTATCAGTTGTCTTTTGCAGCACATTACGGCACCAGGGTTGCAGATGGTACTCCATTGTTCTTTTTGGCCTCTGGAGGTGGTTGCCGACCCCCTTGCATCCATGCAGAACACCCATACGCTGCAGTGAAGCAACAGCTCCCTGCCCATGATGGTTCTTAAAGTACTCTCGATGAATGTAAGGGGGTTGAACAGCCCCTTCAAGAGGTCAGTGATGTGGAAGGAGCTATGCTCCCAGAAATGTGACATTGCTTGTCTGCAGGAGACGCATATTTCCTCTGCTAATCCGCCCAAACTCCACCACAAGAGCTACCCCACGATAATTCACTCGTCTTTTCCCCGAAAAAAGAGAAGTGTTTTGATCGCCTTCGGGGCCTCAGTGGCGGTACAAATTCACCAGACATGGATAGATCCACATAGCCGATATATTATAGTGCATTGTATGCTTAATGGAGTGGATTACACTATTCTCAATTTATACGCCCCCAACTCCCATACGGAGCGTTTTCTGAACAGGACGCTCAATAAATTGAGAAAACTGCAAAAAGGCCACGTAGTGATTTGTGGAGATTTCAATTAAGTGTGTAATCCGTCCCTGGACTCCACCGCGAGCCCTCGATCTCGCAGAATTGGAGTTGCGCGATTGGCTTGGGCCTCTGAGTTATATGACATATGGCGTCTCCTGCATGTCAACGAAAAAGATTACACATACTATTCGGGAGTTCATAAGACTTATTCCCGGATTGATATGTTCTGGGTTGACAAGTCATTGATCAACAAATCCCTGGCGGAAGATATTGGAACCATACAGTGGTCAGATCATGCCCCTGTACTTCTCACCCTGTCTGAAGGCCCCCCTAAGGTCTCGGATTATGTCTGGCGACTAAATACCTACCTATTGTCCCTCCCGTCAGTAGAAAAGGAGATTAACTCTTCTCTCAGTGAGTTTTTCGCCCTAAACCCCTCCCCAGACATACAACCCTACACCTTGTGGAACTGTCACAAACCGTACATGAGGGGGATCTTGATGAAGCAGAGTAGCATATGGCGTAAAAACAGAGACAAAGATCTCCAAGACACAATGCAATCTATTCGACAGCTCGAATTGCTCAATAAATCTTCTTTCTCTGACGCTCGTGCAGTTGAACTTGCCAAAGCTAGATTGCATTTGAAATCCCTCCTCATGTACGCATATGAGAAGTCCCTGAAACGGCTTAAATTTCAATATTATGCCCAGGATAACAAGTCCGGTAAACTCCTAGCTACCAGGCTTAAACACATGGCCCTTAAATCCAGGATACAGAGTATACAACACCCAACTTCTGGGTCCATAGTGTCTGCTCCCAGGGATATAGCGAACGCGTTTAAGGACTACTACTCCAGACTATACAATCTTAAAGATGATGATTCTATACCTCAACCATCACCACCGGACATACAGTCTTTTTTAGACCGTGTTAACCTACCTTCTTTGTCTGCAGAGGAATTGGCGCCTCTCAACAGCCCGATTTCACCGGATGAGATTAACACTGCAATACGTTCTCTCCCATCCAATAAGGCCCCGGGCCCTGACGGTTTCTCTCCACTGTACTATAAAAAATTTTGCCACCATCTGGTTAACCATCTTCTGCCGGTATTCTCCACAGCTATGGATATGGGCTCCTTTCCGGCAGAAATGCTAGAAGCCCTAATTGTCACCATTCCAAAACCGGGTAAGTCCCCACTATACACTAGTAGCTACCGCCCTATCTCGTTATTAAACTGCGATGTGAAGCTGTATGCCAAGATATTAGCGAACAGGTAGCTGACAGTAATTCCCTCTCTGATCTCTATAGATCAGACGGGTTTTGTGCCGAAAAGACAGGCCCCGGACAACACTAGGAGACTTTTAACGCTCTTGCAATCGGCAGAAATTGAGGGTATCCCGACCGCCTTTTTGACGTTGGATGCCGAGAAGGCGTTTGATCACGTTAGCTGGCCGTACGCCTTCTCGGCCCTGCGGAAATTTGGAATATCTGGCCCAATATACTCTGCTATTTCAGCGTTATACTCCAATCCCTGTGCTAAGGTGTTTACAAACGGGACGCTTTCTAATACGTTTAGATTAACAAATGGGACCAGACAGGGGTGCCCACTGTCCCCCATATTTTTTATATTGTCTATAGAACCTCTAGCGGAAATGATAAGACGGGACCCAGATATAGTGGGGATGGAATTGGGCTCTAGTGTCCACAAGGTTGCGCTCTTTGCGGACGACGTCATTGTTATTTGCAGGAACCCAGTGTCTTCCCTTCAGAAGGTGTTTGACTTATTGGCACTGTTCGGCCGAGTTTCTTATTACAAATTAAACGTAGACAAGTCCCAATGTCTGCCCGTCCATATTTCTGGGGACCAACTGTGTAGATTGAAAAGCTTGTTCCCTCTGGATTGGCAACAGGAAAGCATAACGTATCTTGGCATACAGCTGACGTATCCGGTGTCTAAAACATTCAATGCAAATTTTCCCCCCCTTTTGGATAACCTGGCTGTGGAAATTAAGAATATGAAGAAATACCTCATTTCATGGTTTGGCAGAGTGGCGGCTTACAAAATGCTTTTCTTACCAAAACTCCTTTATCTATTTAGAACCCTCCCTATACCGATTCCTGATTCCTTTTTTAGATTGGCCAGACGGCAGATGATGGGCTTTATATGGGACTCGAAACATCCTAGAGTAGCGTATTCAATATTGATAAGACATGGGAAGGCCGGGGGACTGGGAGTTCCAGATTTGAAACAGTATCGTGAGGCCTGTCTTTTGGACCAACTAGTCCATTGGTGGAATGACTCTGCAGACAAACATTGGGTTCAGATGGAAGGGGCCTCACTTAATATCTCTTCCCTTCGTTCTTGACTAGTGGGATCAGCATGGAAGCTCCCGACCCGTGCTTCCGCCTTGTATGCTATCAAGCTGTCTACCGGGGCCTGGACTCGGTTTTTGGGTAAACCTGGAGGAAACGATACGTTACCCCCTAACCTATTATCCTTGGCTTGCCTAACTGACCATATTCTAGACCTGGATCTTAGGCTATGGTCGACCTATAGAATCCACTCGGTGGGAGATATGCTGGGCCCTGACCAAACTCTATCCTTTCCATATATTCATGATAACTTCAGAATACCCAATAAGGAATTTTATAAGTTTCTACAGGTCAAATCCTTTTTGCATAAGAACGAAAATACCAAAATGCATCTCCCCCGTGAGGCTATACGGTTTCTCCACCACAGGTTCTCTAGAAGGGGGGGTATCTCTCTCTTCTATAGCCTTTTAACGCAAGACTCTGAGTGGTCTAAACCCACCCCCTTGATAAAATGGGAAGCAGATCTAGGCCGCACATTTACAGATGCACAATGGTGTAATGCGTTCCGGGTGACCCTTTCGGCTTTCCGCTGCGTGGGCCATCGGGAAGCGATTTTCAAAACATACCTGAGGTGGTATTTCACGCCATCCAGGCTGCACTTGATGTTTCCCTCGTCCAGTCCTACCTGCTGGAGACAATGTGGAAGTAGAGGCTCCCTCTTCCACATCCTTTGGGTTTGCCCTATGATCAGTAACCTTTGGAAGGAGGTGCATGATCTCCTGGCTACTATTTTATCTAACCCAGTAACCAGTGCCCTTTTATTTATAGGCACTGACATCCTCCCATATGACCATAGATTATTAACAGCACATATATTCATGGCCACCAAGTTGGTTATCACCAGACACTGGAAGTCGCCAGATACCCCTCCCCTTCGGGAGGTTACAGACCTCGTCAACTCCACTTGTATGTACGAAAAGATGTGGCATGGTTATCTGTCTTCTATGCCGAAGTTTACTAAGCTTTGGTCTAAATGGTTGTCTAGTCCTTGGTATACATCCTAATCAGTACATATGAGTCGCGGTCCCCCTGTACACCTTTGTTTTATTGGTGTTCACTTCACTGGCCTCTGATACGATGTCACTTAGCTTTCGCATTGCCACACTTGACTGCCCTACACCCTGGTGCTGCCCATACCCTTGCTTTTGTTTGAGTTTCTACTCTGTTTGAGTTGATTTACTCCTTTCAGTCTATATGTACATGTCCGTCTATCTTTAATAATTAATGTACATGGATATGTCCTCTCCATTTATTTGTGGTTACTGTATGATCTCAATATCTATTGTACGATGCTATTGACTGTAGCTTTATGAAGACCTTTATAGCTTGATGTGTAACTGACATATCCGCCTGCCTAACTTCTTACGATGGAATGTACCATTGATATTGTAATGTATGTTCTTCCTTATCTAGAAATTTAAATAAAAATTTTACATGAGTAAAAAAAAAAAAAAGAGTATCTGGAGAGAGAATCTATTTGTGAATTTTCTTCTCTTGCTGGAGCTGGAGTCTTCTTTAACAAGGAGGATGGTTTGAAGAGACAAAGACATCTGTGGCACATCTATCTCACACAGGGGGATTACAGATGGTTGGGAAGCAGGGACATTAGTGGCCACCATTTAGGCACTCATCTCCAAAACCCACTGGGGCTAATTTTATAAAAAGCCAATTTACCTCTTAGCATAATAATTTGGGAGTTTGGTAGGAAACTGTAGTGAACCCACATGAGAAAGAACATCTCAGCCTGGAACTAGCTGACAAGCATATGCCATTGGCCGCTATGATGCACGTGTGCTTCATGCCGCTGAGCCACTACAGGTAACACACCCGCACAAGTGTATTACTGTAGTCCAGTGGCGATGAAGCGCACGGCGCTCATAGCAACCAATGACGCCCTGCGCCTGCCTGCTCAGCTGGATTCCAGGCCACGATACCACTGACCCTGATGGTTTTATGGTCCGTCTTTCACGGATCCGTTGTTCCGCTTTTTGGATCTGTTGTGTTTCAGTTTCGCCTGCTTCCATCCTCCGCTTCCGCTAAAACAGGAACTTTGTAATCATTGCAAACACCAAACACATGTGCAAAATGGGCTGGGCATAGCATTTCTACAGCATGGATCTGCAAAAACGGATGACATACGGACATGTGTTCCGTATGCATTCCGCTTTTTATATGGACTCATTGACTTGAATGGCGCCACTGAACGTGATTTGCGGACAACAATAGGACCTGACTCAAAATGTTGCGGAACGAAAAACAGAAATACGGAAACGGAATGCATACGGAGTACATACCGCTTTTTTGCAGACCATTGAAATAAATGGTTCCGTATCACGACCTTATACGAATG
>JAKVIS010002890.1:0-20030 GCA_033119425.1 Bufotes viridis | reverse complement strand
GACACCCGATTCAGGGTGTGCTATTTGGCAATTGAATATCACCGCAGAACAAAATATATGTTTTGCGCGGACACTATTATACTGCCAGCCATTGCTGGGACACCAGATTCAGGGTATTGCTATTTTGGCAATTGAATTTCACCCCAGAACAAAATATACCTGTTTACGGACAGCTTTAAACTAGGCCTGCAACTGCTGGGACACCAGATTCAGGGTATTGCTATTTTGGCAGTGAATTTCACCCCAGAACAAAATATATGTTTTGGCGGACACTGTCATACTTTGCCAGCCACTGCTGGGACACCCGATTCCAGGGTATTGCTATTTGGCAAGTGAATATCACCGCAGAACAAAACATATGTTTTGGCGGACACTAATATACTTGCCAGCCACTGCTGGGACACCAGATTCAGAGTATTGCTATTTTGGCAATTGAATTTCACCCCAGAACAAAATATATGTTTTGGCGGACACTACTATACTTTGCCAGCCACTGCAGGGACACCCAGATTCAGGGTATTGCTATTTTGGCAATTGAATTTCACCCAGAACAAAATATACCCTGTTGCGGACAGATTATGAACTAGGCCTGCAACTGCTGGAACACCAGATTCAGAGGTATTGCTATTTTGGCAATTGAATATCACCCCAGAACAAAATATATGTTTTGGCGGACACTATTATACTTTGCCAGCCACTGCTGGGACACCAGATTCAGGGTATTGCTATTTTGGTAATTCGATTCCACCCCAAAACAAAATATACCCTGTTGCAGACAGATTTGAACTAGGCCTGCAACTGCTGGAACACCAGATTCAGGGTATTGCTATTTTGGCAATTGAATATCACCCCAGAACAAAATATATGTTTTAGCGGACACTATTATACTTTGCCAGCCACTGCTGGGACACCAGATTCAGAGGTATTGCTATTTTGGCAAGTGAATTTCACCCAGAACAAAATATATGTTTTGGCGGACACTATTATACTTTGCCAGCCACTGCTAGGACACCAGATTCAGGGTATTGCTATTTTGGCAGAGTGAATTTCACCCCAGAACAAAATATATGTTTTGGCGGACACTATTATACTTTGCCAGCCACTGCTGGGACACCAGATTCAGGGTATTGCTATTTTGGCAATTGAATTTCACCCCAGAACAAAATATACGCTTTTGCGGACACTATTAATACTTGGCCTGCAACTGCTGGAACACCAGATTCAAGGTATTGCTATTTTGGCAAGTGAATTTCACCCCAGAACAAAATATATGCCTTTTATCGGACAGCTATTAATACTTGTGCCATGCAACTGCTGGAACACCAGATTCAGGGTATTGCTATTTTGGCAATTGAATATCACCCCAGAACAAAATATATGTTTTTGCGGACACTATTATACTTGCCAAGCCACTGCTGGGACACCAGATTCAGGGTATTGCTATTTTGGCAATTGAATTTCACCCCAGAACAAAATATATGTTTTGGTGGACACTATTATACTTTGCCTGCAACTGCTGTGACACCCGATTCAGTGTATTGCTATTTTGGCAATTGAATTTCACCCCAGAACAAAATATATGTTTTGCCGGACACTATTATACTTTGCCAGCCACTGCTGGGACACCAGATTCAGGGTATTGCTATTTTGGCAAGTGAATTTCACCCCAGAACAAAATATATGTTTTTGCGGATACTATTATACTTTGCCAGCCACGTGCTGGGACACCAGATTCAGGGTATTGCTATTTTGGCAAGTGAATTTCACCCCAGAACAAAATATATGTTTTGGCGGACACTATTATACTTTGCCAGCCACTGCTGGGACACCAGATTCAGGGTATTGCTATTTTGGCAATTGAATTTCAGCCCAGAACAAAATATATGTTTTAAGTGGACACTATTTATACTTTGCCAGCCACTGCTGGGACACCAGATTCAGGGTATTGCTATTTTGGCAATTGAATTTCACCCCAGAACAAAATATATAGCATGTTACGGACAGATTTAAACCAGGCTTGCAACTGCTGAAACACCAGATTCAGGGTATTGCTATTTTGGCAATTGAATTTCAACCCAGAACAAAACATATGTTTTGGCGGACACTATTATCTTTGCCAGCCACTGCTGGGACACCAGATTCAGGGTATTGCTATTTTGGCAATTGAATTTCACCCCAGAACAAAATATATGTTTTGGCAGATACTATTATACTTTGCCAGCCACTGCTGGGACACCAGATTCAGGGTATTGCTATTTTGGCAAGTGAATTTCACCCCAGAACAAAATATATGTTTTGGCAGACACTATTATACTTGGCCAGCCACTGCTGGGACACCTGATTCAGGGTATTGCTATTTTGGCAATTGAATTTCACCCCAGAACAAAATATATGTTTTGGCGGACACTATTATACTTTGCCAGCCACTGCTGGAACACCAGATTCAGGGTATTGCTATTTTGGCAAGTGAATTTCACCCCAGAACAAAATATATGTTTTGCGGACACTATGTATACTTTGCCAGCCACTGCTGGGACACCAGATTCAGGGTATTGCTATTTTGGCAATTGAATTTCACCCCAGAACAAAATATATGTTTTGGCGGACACTATTATACTTTGCCAGCCACTGCTGGGACACCAGATTCAGGGTATTGCTATTTTGGCAAGTGAATTTCACCCCAGAACAAAATATATGTTTTTGCGGACACTATTAATACTTTGCCTAGCCACTGCTGGGACACCAGATTCAGGAGTATTGCTATTTTGGCAATTGAATTTCACCCCAGAACAAAATATATGTTTTGGCGGACACTATTATACTTTGCCAGCCACTGCTGGAACACCAGATTCAGGGTATTGCTATTTTGGCAATTGAATTTCACCCCAGAACAAATATATGTTTTGGCGGACACTATTATACTTTGCCAGCCACTGCTGGGACACCAGATTCAGGGTATTGCTATTTTGGCAATTGAATTTCACCCCAGAACAAAATATATGTTTTGCGGACACTATTATACTTTGCCAGCCACTGCTGGGACACCAGATTCAGGGTATTGCTATTTTGGCAGTGAATTTCACCCCAGAACAAAATATATGTTTTGGCGGACACTATTATACTTTGCCAGCCACTGCTGGGACACCAGATTCAGGGTATTGCTATTTTGGCAATTGAATTTCACCCCAGAACAAAATATATGTTTTAGCGGACACTATTATACTTTGCCAGCCACTGCTGGGACACCAGATTCAGGGTATTGCTATTTTGGCAATTGAATTTCACCCCAGAACAAAATATATGTTTTTGTCGGACACTATGTATACTTGGCTAGCCACTGCTGGGACACCAGATTCAGGGTATTGCTATTTTGGCAATTGAATTTCACCCCAGAACAAAATATATGTTTTGGCAGACACTATTATACTTTGCCAGCCACTGCTGGGACACCTGATTCAGGGTATTGCTATTTTGGCAATTGAATTTCACCCCAGAACAAAATATATGTTTTGTGCGGATACTATTAATACTTGGCCTGCAACATGCTGGGACACCAGATTCAGGGTATTGCTATTTTGGCAATTGAATTTCACCCCAGAACAAAATATATGTTTTGGCGGACACTATTATACTTTGCCAGCCACTGCTGGGACACCAGATTCAGGGTATTGCTATTTTGGCAATTGAATTTCACCCCAGAACAAAATATATGTTTTGCGGACACTGATTGAATCTTGGCCTGCAACTGCTGGAACACCAGATTCAGGGTATTGCTATTTTGGCAATTGAATTTCACCCCAGAACAAAATATATGTTTTGGCGGACACTATTATACTTTGCCAGCCACTGCTGGGACACCATGATTCAGGGTATTGCTATTTTGGCAATTGAATTTCACCCCAGAACAAAATATATGTTTTGGCGGACACTATGTATCTTGGCCAGCCACTGCTGGGACACCAGATTCAGGGTATTGCTATTTTGGCAGTGAATTTCACCCCAGAACAAAATATATGTTTTGGCGGACACTATTATACTTTGCCAGCCACTGCTGGGACACCAGATTCAGGGTATTGCTATTTTGGCAATTGAATTTCACCCCAGAACAAAATATATGTTTTGGCGGACACTATTATACTTTGCCAGCCACTGCTGGAACACCAGATTCAGGGTATTGCTATTTTGGCAATTGAATTTCACCCCAGAACAAAATATATGTTTTTGCGGATACTATTATACTTTGCCAGCCACTGCTGGGACATCAGATTCAGGGTATTGCTATTTTGGCAAGTAAATTTCACCCCAGAACAAAATATATGTTTTGCGGACACTATTATACTTTGCCAGCCACTGCTGGGACACCAGATTCAGGGTATTGCTATTTTGGCAAGTAAATTTCACCCCAGAACAAAATATATGTTTTAGCGGACACTATTATAATTTGCCAGCCACTGCTGGGACACCAGATTCAGGGTATTGCTATTTTGGCAATTGAATTTCACCCTAGAACAAAATATATGTTTTGGCGGACACTATTATACTTTGCCAGCCACTGCTGGGACACCAGATTCAGGGTATTGCTATTTTGGCAATTGAATTCCACCCCAAAACAAAATATACCCTGTTACAGACAATTTGAACTAGGCCTGCAACTGCTGGAACACCAGATTGAGGGTATTGCTATTTTGGCAATTGAATATCACCCCAGAACAAAATATATGTTTTTGGCGGACACTATTATACTTTGCCAGCCACTGCTGGGACACCTGATTCTAGGTATTGCTATTTTGGCAATTGAATTTCAACCCAGAACAAAATATAAGTTTTGGCGTATACTATTATACTTTGCCAGCCACTGCTGGGACACCAGATTAAGGGTAATTCTATTTTGTCAAGTAAATTTCACCCCAGAACAAAATATATGTTTTGGCGGACACTATTATACTTTGCCAGCCACTACTGTGACACCTGATTCTGGGTATTGCTATTTTGGCAATTGAATTTCACCCCAGAACAAAATATAAGTTTTGGCGTATACTATTATACTTTGCCAGCCACTGCTGGGACACCAGATTAAGGGTAATTCTATTTTGGCAAGTGAATTTCACCCCAGAACAAAATATATGTTTTTGCGGATACTATTATACTTTGCCAGCCAGTGCTGGGACATCAGATTCAGGGTATTGCTATTTTGGCAAGTAAAATTCACCCCAGAACAAAATATATGTTTTGGCGAACACTATTATACTTTGCCAGCCACTGCTGGGACACCAGATTCAGGGTATTGCTATTTTGGCAGGTAAATTTCACCCCAGAACAAAATATATGTTTTGGCGGACACTATTATAATTTGCTAGCCACTGCTGGAACACCAGATTCAGGGTATTGCTATTTTGGCAATTGAATTTCACCCCAGAACAAAATATATGTTTTGGCGGACACTATTATACTTTGCCAGCCACTGCTGGGACACCAGATTCAGGGTATTGCTATTTTGGCAAGTAAATTTCACCCCAGAACAAAATATATGTTTTGGCGGACACTATTATAATTTGCTAGCCACTGCTGGAACACCAGATTCAGGTTATTGCTATTTTCGCAATTGAATTTCACCCCAGAACAAAATTTATGTTTTGGCGGACACTATTATACTTTGCCAGCCACTGCTGGGACACCAGATTCAGGATATTGCTATTTTGGCAATTGAATTTCAGCCCAGAACAAAATATATGTTTTGGCGGACACTATTATACTTTGCCAGCCACTGCTGGGACACCAGATTTAGGGTATTGCTATTTTGGCAATTGAATTTCACCCCAGAACAAAATATACAATGTTACGGACAGATATAAACCAGGCTTGCAACTGCTGAAACACCAGATTCAGGGTATTGCTATTTTGGCAATTGAACTTCAAACCAGAACAAAACATATGTTTTGGCGGACACTATTATACTTTGCCAGCCACTGCTGGGACACCAGATTCAGGGTATTGCTATTTTGGCAATTGAATTTTACCCCAGAACAAATTATATGTTTTGGCATATACTATTTTACTTTGCCAGCCACTCCTGGGACACCAGATTCAGGGTATTGCTATTTTGGCAAGTGAATTTCACCCCAGAACAAAATATATCTTTTGGCAGGCACTATTATACTTTGACAGCCACTGCTGGGACATCTGATTCAGGGTATTGCTATTTTTGCCAATTGAATTTCACCCCAGAACAAAATATACCCTGTTACGGATAGATTAAAACCAGGCCTGCAAATGCTGGAACAACAGATTCAGGATATTACTATTTTGGCAATTGAATTTAACCCCAGAACAAAATATTTGTTTTGGCGGACACTATTATACTTTGCGAGCCACTGCTGGAACACCAGATTCAGGGTATCGCTATTTTGGCAATTGAATTCCACCCCAAAACAAAATATACCCTGTTACAGACAGATTTGAACTAGGCCTGCAACTGCTGGAACACCAGATTCAGGGTATTGCTATTTTGGCAATTGAATATCACCCCAAAACAAAATATATGTTTTGGCGAACACTATTATACTTTGCCAGCCACTGCTGGGACACCAGATTCAGGGTATTGCTATTTTGGTAAGTAAATTTTACCCCAGAACAAAATATATGTTTTGGCGGACACTATTATAATTTGCTAGCCACTGCTGGAACACCAGATTCAGGGTATTGCTATTTTGGCAATTGAATTTAACCCCAGAACAAAATATATGTTTTGGCGGACACTATTATACTTTGCCAGCCACTGCTGGGACACCAGATTCAGGGTATTGCTATTTTGGCAATTGAATTTCAGCCCAGAACAAAATATATGTTTTGGCGGACACTATTATACTTTGCCAGCCATTGCTGGGACACCAGATTCAGGGTATTGCTATTTTGGCAATTGAATTTCACCCCAGAACAAAATATACACTGTTACGGACAGATTTAAACCAGGCTTGCAAGTGCTGGGACACCAGATTCAGGGTATTGCTATTTTGGTAATTGAACTTCAAACCAGAACAAAACATATGTTTTGGCGGACACTATTATACTTTGCCAGCCACTGCTGGGACACCAGATTCAGGGTATTGCTATTTTGGCAATTGAATTTTACCCCAGAACAAATTATATGTTTTGTCATATACTATTTTACTTTGCCAGCCACTCCTGGGACACCAGATTCAGGGTATTGCTATTTTGGCAAGTGAATTTCACCCCAGAACAAAATATGTGTTTTGGCGGACACTATTATACTTTGCCAGCCACTGCTGGGACACCAGATTCAGGGTATTGCTATTTTGGCAATTCAGTTCCACCCCAAAACAAAATATACCCTGTTACAGACAGATTTGAACTAGGCCTGCAACTGCTGGAACACCAGATTCAGGGTATTGCTATTTTGGCAATTGAATATCACCCCAGAACAAAATATATGTTTTGGCGGACACTATTATACTTTGCAAGCCACGGCTGGGACACCAGATTCAGGGTATTGCTATTTTGGCAAGTGAATTTCACCCCAGAACAAAATATTTGTTTTGGAGGACACTATTATACTTTGCCAGCCACTGTTGTGACACCTGATTCAGGGTATTGCTATTTTGGCAATTGAATATCACCGCAGAACAAAACATATGTTTTGGCGGACACTAATATATCTTTGCCAGCCACTGCTGGGACACCAGATTCAGGGTATTGCTATTTTGGCAATTGAATTTCACCCCAGAACAAAATATATGTTTTGGCGGACACTATTATACTTTGCCAGACACTGCTGGGACACCAGATTCAGGGTATTGCTATTTTGGCAATTGAATTTCACCCCAGAACAAAATATAAGTTTTGGCGTATACTATTATACTTTTCCAGCCACTGCTGGGACACCAGATTCAGGGTATTGCTATTTTGGCAAGTGAATTTCACCTCAGAACAAAATATATGTTTTTGCGGATACTATTATACTTTGCCAGCCAGTGCTGGGACATCAGATTCAGGGTATTGCTATTTTGGCAAGTAAAATTCACCCCAGAACAAAATATATGTTTTGGCGGACACTATTATACTTTGCCAGCCACTGCTGGGACACCAGATTCAGGGTATTGCTATTTTGGCAATTGAATTTCAGCCCAGAACAAAATATATGTTTTAGCGGACACTATTATACTTTGCCAGCCACTGCTGGGACACCAGATTCAGGGTATTGCTATTTTGGCAATTGAATTTCACCCCAGAACAAAATATAGAATGTTACGGACAGATTTAAACCAGGCTTGCAACTGCTGAAACACAATATTCAAGGTATTGCTATTTTGGTAATTGAACTTCAAACCAGAACAAAACATATGTTTTGGCGGACACTATTATACTTTGCCAGCCACTGCTGGGACACCAGATTCAGGGTATTGCTATTTTGGCAATTGAATTTTACCCCAGAACAAATTATATGTTTTGGCAAATACTATTTTACTTTGCCAGCCACTGCTGGGTCACCAGATTCAGGGTATTGCTATTTTGGCAAGTGAATTTCACCCCAGAACAAAATATATGTTTTGGCAGGCACTATTATACTTTGCCAGCCACTGCTGGGACATCTGATTCAGTGTATTCCTATTTTTGCCAATTGAATTTCACCCCAGAACAAAATATATGTTTTGGCGGACACTATTATACTTTGCCAGCCACTGCTGGGACACCAAATACAGGGTATGGCTATTTTGGCAAGTGAATTTCACCCCAGAACAAAATATATGTTTTTGCGGACACTATTATACTTTGCCAGCCACTGCTGGGACATCTGATTCAGGGTATTGCTATTTTGCCAATTGAATTTCACCCCAGAACAAAATATATGTTTTGGCGGACACTATTATACTTTGCCAGCCACTGCTGGGACACCAAATACAGGGTATGGCTATTTTGGCAAGTGAATTTCACCCCAGAACAAAATATATGTTTTTGCGGACACTATTATACTTTGCCAGCCACTGCTGGGACACCAGATTCAGGGTATTGCTATTTTGGCAAGTAAATTTCACACCAGAACAAAATATATGTTTTGGCGGACACTATTCTACTTTGCCAGCCACTACTGTGACACCTGATTCAGGGTATTGCTATTTTGGCAATTGAATTTCACCCCAGAACATAATATAAGTTTTGGCGTATACTATTATACTTTTCCAGCCACTGCTGGGACACCAGATTCAAGTTATTGCTATTTTGGCAAGTGAATTTCACCTCAGAACAAAATATATGTTTTTGCGGATACTATTATACTTTGCCAGCCAGTGCTGGGACATCAGATTTAGGGTATTGCTATTTTGGCAAGTAAAATTCAACCCAGAACAAAATATATGTTTTGGCGGACACTATTATACTTTGCCAGCCACTGCTGGGACACCAGATTAAGGGTATTGCTATTTTGGCAATTGAATTTCACCCCAGAACAAAATATACAATGTTACGGACAGATTTAAACCAGGCTTGCAACTGCTGAAACACCAGATTCAGGGTATTGCTATTTTGGTAATTGAACTTCAAACCAGAACAAAACATATGTTTTGGCGGACACTATTATACTTTGCCAGCCACTGCTGGGACACCAGATTCAGGGTATTGCTATTTTGGCAATTGAATTTTACCCCAGAACAAATTATATGTTTTGGCATATACTATTTTACTTTGCCAGCCACTCCTGGGACACCAGATTCAGGGTATTGCTATTTTGGCAAGTGAATTTCACCCCAGAACAAAATATATGTTTTGGCAGGCACTATTATACTTTTACAGCCACTGCTGGGACATCTGATTCAGGGTATTGCTATTTTTGCCAATTGAATTTCACCCCAGAACAAAATATACCCTGTTACGGATAGATTAAAACCAGGCCTGCAAATGCTGGAACAACAGATTCAGGATATTACTATTTTGGCAATTGAATTTAACCCCAGAACAAAATATGTGTTTTGGCGGACACTATTATACTTTGCGAGCCACTGCTGGAACACCAGATTCAGGGTATTGCTATTTTGGCAATTGAATTCCACCCTAAAACAAAATATTCCCTGTTACAGACAGATTTGAACTAGGCCTGCAACTGCTGGAACACCAGATTCAGGGTATTGCTAGTTTGGCAATTGAATATCACCCCAAAACAAAATATATGTTTTGGCGAACACTATTATACTTTGCCAGCCACTGCTGGGACACCAGATTCAGGGTATTGCTATTTTGGCAAGTAAATTTCACCCTAGAACAAAATATATGTTTTGGCGGACACTATTATAATTTGCTAGCCACTGCTGGAACACCAGATTCAGGGTATTGCTATTTTCGCAATTGAATTTCACCCCAGAACAAAATATATGTTTTGGCGGACACTATTATACTTTGCCAGCCACTTCTGGGACACCAGATTCAGGGTATTGCTATTTTGGCAATTGAATTTCACCCCAGAACAAAATATACACTGTTACGGACAGATTTAAACCAGGCTTGCAAGTGCTGAAACACCAGATTCAGGGTATTGCTATTTTGGTAATTGAATTTCAAACCAGAACAAAACATATGTTTTGGCGGACACTATTATACTTTGCCAGCCACTGCTGGGACACCAGATTCAGGGTATTGCTATTTTGGCAATTGAATTTTACCCCAGAACAAATTATATGTTTTGTCATATACTATTTTACTTTGCCAGCCACTCCTGGGACACCAGATTCAAGGTATTGCTATTTTGGCAAGTGAATTTCACCCCAGAACAAAATATATGTTTTGGCAGGCACTATTATACTTTGACAGCCACTGCTGGGACATCTGATTCAGGGTATTGCTATTTTTGCCAATTGAATTTCACCCCAGAACAAAATATACCCTGTTACGGATAGATTAAAACCAGGCCTGCAAATGCTGGAACAACAGATTCAGGGTATTGCTATTTTGGCAATTGAATATCACCCCAGAACAAAATATATGTTTTGGCGGACACTATTATACTTTGCCAGCCACTGCTGGGACACCTGATTCTGGGTATTGCTATTTTGGCAATTGAATTTCAACCCAGAACAAAATATAAGTTTTGGCGTATACTATTATACTTTGCCAGCCACTGCTGGGACACCAGATTAAGGGTAATTCTATTTTGTCAAGTAAATTTCACCCCAGAACAAAATATATGTTTTGGCGGACACTATTATACTTTGCCAGCCACTACTGTGACACCAGATTCAGGGTATTGCTATTTTGGCAATTGAATTTCACCCCAGAACAAAATATATGTTTTTGCGGATACTATTATACTTTGCCAGCCAGTGCTGGGACATCAGATTCAGGGTATTGCTATTTTGGCAAGTAAAATTCACCCCAGAACAAAATATATGTTTTGTCGAACACTATTATACTTTGCCAGCCACTGCTGGGACACCAGATTCAGGGTATTGCTATTTTGGCAAGTAAATTTCACCCCAGAACAAAATATATGTTTTGGCGGACACTATTATAATTTGCTAGCCACTGCTGGAACACCAGATTCAGGGTATTGCGATTTTGGCAATTGAATTTCACCCCAGAACAAAATATATGTTTTGGCGGACACTATTATACTTTGCCAGCCACTGCTGAGACACCAGATTCAGGGTATTGCTATTTTGGCAAGTAAATTTCACCCCAGAAAAAAATATATGTTTTGGCGGACACTATTATAATTTGCTAGCCACTGCTGGAACACCAGATTCAGGGTATTGCTATTTTCAGCAATTGAATTTCACCCCAGAACAAAATTTATGTTTTGGCGGACACTATTATACTTTGCCAGCCACTGCTGGGCCACCAGATTCAGGGTATTGCTATTTTGGCAATTGAATTTCAGCCCAGAACAAAATATATGTTTTGGTGGACACTATTATACTTTGCCAGCCACTGCTGGGACACCAGATTTAGGGTATTGCTATTTTGGCAATTGAATTTCCCCCCAGAACAAAATATACAATGTTACGGACAGATATAAACCAGGCTTGCAACTGCTGAAACACCAGATTCAGGGTATTGCTATTTTGGCAATTGAACTTCTGTTGTGGAAACATATATAGTAAGTGAAGGCTCCAGGACGTGTTTCATTGCAAAATGGGTAACAAAGAAAGTGTCCCGAAGGGCTACTGTTCACCTGGACAGTACGTGGCGGACCGGAGAGGAAAAAGTCATGTTAAAGGATTAAGCAAGTTAGAGAAGAATTATGATATAGCAAAAGGTGGAATACTGTGTTCAGCTACATGGCAGACATTGTTAACTGAAAAGAGAGGTAGATTGCAAGATGATAAGTTGATTGATACAGTCAGAATGTGGCTGGATTGCAGCAGAGAATTTGAACAGACAAAAGGAGATGCAATGTTTGATGAAAAGTCAGGACGTCATTATTATCGGCCTGGTTCAGTGTTAGTAAGGGAACAGCCACCGCCCTATAATGGTGCCGCTGAGAGAAAAAGGGGAAGTTGGATTTGTACAGTGTGTGATCAACAGAACCCTGCCTCCCGAGATACATGCTTAGCCTGTGGTGCTCCGCGCCCACATGAAAGAGAAAACATTCTTTCAGCTCCACAGCCCGTCCCGCCTGTCTTAGCCACAGCATTACTTTGTCCTCAGCCAACACGCAAGGCTAGACGTGTAATTCCCCCAAACCTGTCCCTTCTGTCATGCCCCAAGTCACTACCATATACCCCATGATAAATCCGGATGGCACTTATATGCCAACCAGTCAACCCGTAGTGCCTGCTCACATCATGATGTATCCTGGAGATCCTCACACAGGACAGGAAGATGAGGGGAAGAGGACCATAAAGAACCCACAGGGGAAGTGTCAGAAGAGACGGTGGAATATGCAGCTAATACAGCTGGTGCAGGACAAACCCCTGCACGTGGGATGCCGCCTCTTAGCCTTTACTCTGATGTTTCCCCCACAAAGTCAGGGTACAGGGGTAACAAATGAGTTTTTCAACATCAACTTGCACAGTTGCGGAGTGACATGCATAACTTAGAGCAAGGAAATCTTACAGTTTTAAAGGAGGCATTGTTAAATACCCACCCTGTGGGACCTCCTAAGTATGTGTCTTTCACTCCCCAGCAGTTATTCACTATAGTGAATCTCATGCCAGACCCAGACACTCACCCTATGCCCTTTTTCAGGAAATTGTCTCAAGTGTATCAAACATATGGGTGTACATGGTCTGACCTACAGAGTATTGTAGAAATTAAGACTGGTGAAAACTCTTCACTTATAATGGATCACATAAAACAACCAGAGCTCCCAGGAGCAAATTTTGACACCCGTGATTCAGAATCCGGGGACTATTTCATTCAACAATTGTATAAATGGGCAAAGGACAGATTAGCAGAACAATCCACTACCTTGCAGGATATGTTACAGGACAGAGCAGAGTCAGTGGAGAAATTTGCCCAAAGGGTCAAACAAAATTATAAAGATATGGGATTCAGTCCAAATGAACCTGTACACTTGAGACTTCTGGCCCGGTCATTTGTAGATGGTCTTAGACCAGATCTCAACAAAGCTCTTGTCACCTGCCGCCCAGAATGGAAATCATTAACCTTAGAGATCTTAGAACAAGTTGCTAAAGGATTGGAGAGCAATACCAAGAAGACTCGCACAGCAGTTATGGCTGTCATGACAGGGGAAGAACGGGAAGAAAGGCCCCCACCCCGTGTCTGTTTTGGGTGCGGCAAGCCTGGACACATAAAGAGGAACTGTCGTTCCAAGCATTTGTGGCCAGTGAACCAAGGCCAAGGAGGAACACCTTCTTCTTCTTGGCCAGCCACTCCCCGCTAGGATATTGGCAAACCAGTGTTGCTGGGAGGGGACACATCATGTATGGCAGTCTCTGCCCCTCCAGCTGGCCCCGCCCCTCGAATCACCCTCGATGTGGCAGGGAAGGAACTCTCATTCCTTGTAGACACTGGTGCAGCCCGCAGCGTGTTATGTGAAACTGCCATACTCCCTTCCTGGCTCACAAATATCCATTTGCCCTGCTCTGGCTTGGAAGGGGTTACACAGCACAACCCTGTTACTAAACCTCTCTTGATTACTCCATCTACTAAGTCCCGAAGCCAATTCCCACAATTGCATCTACCCACTGGAGTAATGTCACAATTTGTTGTAAGCCAGACTTGTCCTTTTAATCTATTAGGTTCGGATTTTCTTCAGAAAATACGGGCCAACATTCAATTCAGGGAGGATGGTACAGTTGCCTTGGGTACAGACCTGTGCCCAGAGGAAACTTGTCTCCTGATGGCATTAACAGCCCAGCCTTCTGAATCACCCGAGCAAGGGGATACGCTGCAAAGCATTTTGCACCTCATCCCTGACACCCTATGGGCCAAAGGTCCCCAAGACATAGGGCGTCTCAAGGTCCAGCCAGTCACAGTTACCTTGAAGAATCCTGACATACTACCATACAAAGCTCAATACCCTCTGTCCATTCCACAGAAGGATGCTATCACCCTCCAGATACAGACCTTTCTCGCAAATGGGGCTATCAAAGTGACCACCTCCCCTGTAACACTCCCTTATACCCAGTTAAGAAACGGAGGGAGAAAGGACAACCCCTGTGTATCGCATGGTCCAAGACCTCAGAGCAATCAATGAGGCTACAGTCTTTGAGACCCCTATTGTTCCAAATCCTCATACTTTGCTTGCTAGCATTCCTCCTACAGCTTCTATTTTTACAGTCATTGATCTGGCAAATGCTTTTTCTCTGTCCCACTGCATGAGGACTCTCAATTTCTCTTTGCATTCACACATGATGGGAAACAGTACACATGGACTGTTTTGCCTCAAGGAGCTCAGAATAGCCCATCCTGTTTCAGTAAAGCTATGGCATCCATCTTACAACCGTGGCAAGCAGATCACCCTGAGGTGGAACTCTTACAATATGTGGATGATTTACTCCTCTGTGCCGACTCATATCCCATCTGCCTACATTCAACTACCTCACTTCTCCAATTTCTGGCAGATGCTGGGTGTAAAGCTTCTCAGTCCAAGTTACAGTTGTGTCTTCCCAAAGTTATTTTTCTAGGCCACTGTATCTCACAAGGCAGTAAACATCTTACGGATGCCAGGAAGAAAGCAGTCTCAGACATCTCACTCCCAGACACTCCTCATCAACTGCAAACCTTTCTGGGACTTATTTCTTATTGTAGGCCATGGATTCCTGATGCATCAGTCCTGATGCAGCCACTCTATGACTGCATACCACGTGTGGCCACTGTTCCTTTTCAGATGACATCAGAAGCCATAGAAGCATTTGAAACTCTCAAAAAAGCCATTATAACTGCCCCAGCTCTTGGCATTCCTAACTACAAACTTTCCTTCCGGCTTTATGTCATGGAGCGTCAGGGTCATGCTACAGGAGTTCTCACCCAGAGCCATGGAGGCCGTAATAGACCCCTAGGCTACTTCTCAAAACGTCTTGACCCTGTAGCCAGAGCCACTCCTTCTTGTGTCAGGGCCGTTCATGCTGCTAGTTCCCTTCTGGACGCTACCTCTGACATTGTCCTAGGACACCTCCTCACCATCATGGCTCCTCATGACATTTCTGCCATCCTTCAGCAGACACAACCTAAACATCTTACTGCACAGCGCCATCTCAGACTTCAGTGTAGTCTGCTTCTACCAGATAATGTCACCATTCAAAGATGCCACATCCTCAACCCGGCTGCACTCCTTCCTCTCCCAAGGGGGAGTATACTGCAGATTCTGTGGATTTTATTGATTTACAGGCAGAAGAAGATCTTCAGGAAGAGGAATTATGGACAGCTACTGACTCTCTTAATGAGGAACCAGACCATGATTGCATTACAATGATGGAAGCTGAAGTAGGAACACCACCATCAATACAAGACACTCCCTTGCAAAACCCAAAATGGACACTCTTTGTGGACGGCTCAAGGTATGCCGATGACAAAGGGAAATTCCATACTGGCATGGCAGTTACTAGTGAGTATGAAGTGCTGTGTGCAAGGCAATTGCGCCCAGACCAGTCAGCACAAGAAGCTGAACTCATAGCTCTTACTGAGGCCTGCCTCATAGCAAAAGACTCCACTGCCAACATCTATACAGACTCCAGATATGCCTTTGGAGTAGTCCATGACTTTGGAACAATATGGAAAGCTAGGGATTACATTACAGCTGCAGGAACCCCAATTAAACATGCTTCAGCAGTAGAGGCCTTAATGACTGCAGTACTCCTGCCTACCGAAGTGGCAGTAATCAAAGTCAAGGCACATACCCGTGCTGACACACCAGAGGCCAAGGGAAATGCTTTGGCTGACCGAGCTGCCAAAAAGGCAGCAATGGAAGAGGAAAGAGCACAGCCAGATAAAATCATGCTGGCACAAGAAGATCTCAAACAACAAGAAGTATCATGGGATCTGCTAAAACAGATGCAAAAGCAAGCCACTCGCTCAGAGAAGGAAGCCTGGCTGAAGGAGTCAGCCCTTGAAGAAGAAACCGGACTCTGGACACAAGGGAAGAAGGTGTGCTTGCCCAGAGCACTCTATCCCTTAATTGCCTCTGTGGCCCATGGACCCACTCACCAATCTAAGACAATAATGAAAGAGCTCATTGATAAAATATGGGTAGCACCAGGAATCACCCCAGTTCTGGTAAAATATGTCCAGTCATGTCTAATTTGTGCCCAATGCAACCCCGGTAGGACTGAGCCCACGCCCAAAGATGTCTCCCAAAAGCCTTATACCCCTTCCAGAGGATCCAGATTGATCATATCCAGATGCCAATGTGCCAAGGGTTTCAATACGTGTTAGTAGTGGTAGACATGTTCTCTGGGTGGCCAGAAGCCTACCCCGTCAGGAATCAGACAGCAACAACTACTGCTAAGAAATTGATACAGGAAACTGTCTGTAGGTACGGGGTACCTGAGGTCATTGAGAGTGATCAGGGCCCAGCATTCACTGCTAGCCTAACCCAAGAAGTCTGGAAGATGATAGGGTCACACCTGGCGTTTCACACTCCCTACAGACCCCAAAGTAGCGGCAAGGTTGAGAGACTGAACGGGGTATTAAAGTCAAAAATGTTGAAAATGACTAGGGAGACAGGGCTAAACTGGGTCCAGTGTTTGCCTATAGCACTCTTTGCAGTCAGGCACACTCCAAAACCTCCCCACAAGCTGACTCCACATGAGATATTGTTTGGGTCAGAACCCCGGATGGGGCTGTACTTCCCACAACAACTGCAAATGCATTATGAATCCATTGCAAAATATGTGATAGCTTTGAGCAAACAGTTATCTAACATCCATGCACAAGTCTTTTCTTCCATTCCAGATCCTGACTCCCTAGAGGAAGCCACACTCTGAAACCAGGAGAGTGGGTGGTGGTCAAGAAACACGTCAGAAGTACCCTGGAACCACGTTTCGAGGGGCCTTACCAAGTGCTGCTGACCACACCAACTTCTGTAAAGCTCGAAGGGAGACCCACCTGGATTCACGCCTCTCATTGCAAAAGGATAAGATGCCCGCCAGATCCAGAGCTAATAAAATGATTTTCTTTTGTCTACTAGCACCCTTAACACTTACCAGTGCATATGTACTTCCCCAGAAAAGGATGATGGATGGGACAATAAATTTCTCAAACATCATCAGGTGTTGTATGAGAGCTTGAAAGGTGACTCTGATACCTCTTCACTAAAGGATTGTTGGATATGTACACATAGCCCAATAAATGCTAGAACTATGCCTTACATAGCGGTGCCCCTAACCCTTCTAGAGTTAAGGGAACTGGCAGGATCAGCTATTTTCCTTTCAAGTATACAAGAGGTCAATTCCAAAGATGGCAACAGAAAAGCTTCCCTAACCGTAGTAGCATGGGATGGGTCCCCATGGCTAATGATAAACAGATCAGGACCCTCAGTTGAGTATAGCAACATGCCCTGGAATGACTACATGTGGACCAATGTATCTTGCTTTCCAAATTGGACCCACTGTCACTGTCTACAGGTGCAGACCCACGGTATGGTTTTTAGCCCCCATAACAAATCAGGCTGTAATGATTCCAACCCGGACAGCCCAGTGCAGTGCATAGGTATATATGCTGGAGCAAGTGGTGATCTAGCCTGCACCCGCCGCACTATAAATGACCTGGTAACTGGAATAACTAGTAAGACAACAAAAGGCCAAAAAGAGGGTATGGGACTAGCAGAAGGTGCCATGGTAGCCAAACTGATCACTAGCTTGTCCAACAGTACAGTGGTCTCTATCCCAGAAAATGTATACATGGTATGTGGACACAAAGCATATAAATGGCTCCCTACAGACTTCAATGGTTTATGTACAATTGCAAGACTCACTCCAGCCACCTTTATATTGCCTCATGGGAACCTAGATGTCAATGCTATCCCCAAGCATACCTTATACAGGAGAGCTGCAGATAACACTCCTAGACCAAATGGAAAACCCCATGTTGTGGAAATGAGTATTCCCAACAAAATCTTTAGCGCCCTGTTTATCTATCCCATGATTATGCAAATGTATGACAAACTGGTAATGGCCACTGACTACCTAGATGATCAGATTTGGGAGATAATGAAATTGATGAATACATCTAATATTGTCCAGAACCAGCTCATCATAGTCACTAATCAACACACTCTGGTGCTAGACTACTTGACTGCAAAGGAAGGAGGAATGTGTCAGGTAATAGGTACTGCATGCTGCCACTATATTGATCCACAAGGTAATCTACAAGTGAAAGTGGGTTTGGAAAAGATAAGTGAGATACGTGATCAATGGTTGGATGCACATAGAGCAGATAAATCAACATGGTGGTCTGACACTTTCTCATTCCTTAATCCCAGCACCTGGTTCAAAGGAATTGGAGGATGGGTAATGGGAATAATTCAGGGAATACTGCAGATAGCCCTAATATTGTTGATAAGTTACATACTAATCAAACTTGTTGTTTCATGCATCAACCGCATCACCAAAAGAAGAAGACTGTTGAAGAACCAATAATGCTCCTCTACGAACACATGGCTACAATCGATGTGGATGTTATCCCAACACCTCCCCGTCGCCAACTCCAGCTGATGAATTTCCTCCTCCTCCTCCAGGAACAGAAGACCCAAGAAATGACTAGGGACAGATGAATCCCAGGGTATTACCAGAAGTCCGTTTAACCGGGAGCCTATCCACAAGGGATAGGTTGTCGCCACTGTCGGTGAAGAGGATGCGAAAGGTATTCACTGTGGATTCGTTAGGCTTAGGGAAAGTCTACAATCAAGTCTACAAGGGGGACTGTTGTGGAAACATATATGAAATGTATACTTGCTTGTATTATAACTAACAATTGCTTAAAACAAAGATGGCCCCTGGAGCAGAAGCCAACTCCCTTACTAATGTCTTACTAATCATCTTATGATAATGATGACTTCAGCTTGTCTAACATCGGCTGATGTTATACATGTCCATTTTTAGTTTGATAATGTGACAATGAGATAATGCTATGAGATAATGCTGCCAAGTCATTAAGTTCCCCTTTTATCTTCTATATCAACCCATGTATCACACGTAATAAACCAGAGCATCTAGCATTGACTTCATTGTGATGGTCTGTGTGTGATTACTCTCGGCGTACGCCTAATACCTGAATACCAATTCGGAGCAGTACATCAACTCAGCCTGACCCTTGCATCAGGACCAGAACACTTCAAACCAGAACAAAACATATGTTTTGGCGGACACTATTATACTTTGCCAGCCACTGCTGGGACACCAGATTCAGGGTATTGCTATTTTGGCAATTGAATTTTACCCCAGAACAAATTATATGTTTTGGCATATACTATTTTACTTTGCCAGCCACTCCTGGGACACCAGATTCAGGGTATTGCTATTTTGGCAAGTGAATTTCACCCCAGAACAAAATATATCTTTTGGCAGGCACTATTATACTTTGACAGCCACTGCTGGGACATCTGATTCAGGGTATTGCTATTT